>JADRCH010006715.1:0-14073 GCA_019843965.1 Rhynchomys soricoides
TCACCTCCAAATACATAAAAGAACACACACTGGAGAGAAACCTTATGGATGTAATCAATGCGGTAAAGCCTTTGCAATACCCAGTACTCTCCAAATACATAAAAGAACACACACTGGAGAGAAACCTTATGAATGTAATCAATGTGGTAAAGCCTTTGCAACACCCAGTACTCTCCAAATACATAAAAGAACACACACTGGAGAGAAACCTTATGAATGTAATCAATGTGGTAAAGCCTTTGCAACACCCAGTATTCTCCAAATGCATAAAATAACACACACTAGAGAGAAACCTTATGAATGTAATCAATGTAGTAAAGCCTTTGCAAGACCCAGTCACCTCCAAAGACATAAAATAACACATTCGAGCCCAGCCTGATCTACAGAGTGAGTTTCAGGACAGCCAGGGCTACACAGAGAAACCCCATCACAGAAAAAAAAATCCATTGTAAGTATCACTAGTTTTTCATTCCTTGTGTTGTCTTGTAATATTCCATTGTTAATCCCAGCACTCAAGAGGCAAAGGAAAGTGGATCTTGGTAAGTCCCAGGCCAGTCAAGTCCACATAGTGAAAAATAAGTAAATAAATTCCATTGTGTAGCTAGAGAGCTTGCACAACGGTTAGAGTACTTGCTGCTCCATTTGAGGTCTTGGGTGCAATTCACAGCACTCATAGGGAAGCTTGCAACACTGAGTAACTCCAGGTACCAGCAATTTGATGCAACCTCCGTCCTTTTCAGACACCAGGCATGCATACGATGTACATACATACATATATACATATGTACCTATGTGGAAATCACTCCTACACATAAAAATTTTCAGTCAATAAAAGCCCTAATGCATTGCACGGGCAAGCTGCACTCTCAATTTTCCCATGGGTGGGATTTTTCTTTTGCTAATTCTTCTTTGTTAGTGATTCATCCAACTGTAAGCATGGTGTCCATTGAGGCAGTGATTAAAAGCAGTGATGGTTTTAATTTTAATTTAATTTTAGATGAGATATTTACATTGTAAGCTTAGTGGAACTGAGGATCTGACCAGCTCAGACAATGGAGTCCAAGCTGCACCCACTTTGCTTCAAGAGCTCGATAGGAGGCAATGCTGGGAGTCATGACCCCTTTGAGGGTCAAACAACCCCTTCACAGGGGTCACATGTCAGATATCCTAAGTATCAGATGTTTATGTTTGTGACTTAAAACTGTAGCCAAAGCATAGTTATGAAGTAGCAATAACTGGTTGGGAGGCACTGCGATATGAGGAACTGTGTTAAAGTGTCACAGCGTTGGAAAGGTTGAGAACCGCTGCTCCAGACTGCAGACGGGGCCTGTACTACCGGCAAAACACAGAATGTCGACCCTGCATGAATTAGACCATCATTATTCAGTCCATATTGAAAATTTGATATTTTAAACTACCCTCTAAATTAGAATCCATGCTATTTTGGATAAGTAAGGCTTCAAGACAGGGTTTCTATTCTGGAACCAGGCTGGCCTCAAACTTGCAGAGATCCACCTGCCTCTGTGTCCTGAGTACTAGGAGTAAAGTTGTGTGCCACCTTTGCCTGACTGGAATCCATACTATTAAATAAATATGGATATGGATGGCATTTTGAGCCATTCACTATGGGCCACATAGTATAATGGTCACATCATCTGTTCAATGACTACCTTGTTAAAGGAATTGAAATCTGTCATGAGGGTTTCCATTGCTATGACAAACACCATGACTATAAAGTAAGTTGGGGTGGAAAGGATTTATTTGGCGGTCTCCCGACTGTGCATGCAAACCTAAACCTGTTAACATGGCTAATCTTCATTATAAAGATATTGCATTGGTCCAATTCTGCAAGTAGAAGATGCTACGCTAAACTGTGGATTTGACTAAGTTGGTAGAGCATTTTCTCACATTCGTAAAGCAACGGGGTTCAGTCCTCAGTGCAACATAAAACTACGCACTGTGCGATACGTACCCATAATCCTGGCAGTTGGGACCAACAGGAGAATCAGAAGTTCAAAGACATTTCTGTCTTCGTAGCAAAGTTGAGGCCAGCTTGAGTTATGAGACTCTTCTCTCAAAACAGGTAATGAAGTACTGAGAACATTGTGTATAGCTATCCGACTTAAAACCAAGGAGAGAGAGAGAGAGAGAGAGAGAGAGAGAGAGAATTAACACATATCTGTACGTGTTCACTACAACATATTTTGATTCATTATAGATATAGTCGTGGTCAATTAAAGGCAATTAGCATATTTATCACCTTAAACTTTCATTATTTCCAGATTTCCTGCCTTCTATTTGGAGATGTTTTAAGCCATTGTTCAGTACACTCGTGCAGATATACACGTCAGTCTCATTAAAAATAAGACTAGGTCTACATCATTTTTCTCCATCCTCGTATCTGACTTCATATCATGGAGGTGACATACCAGACTACAAAGCCCACAAAATAGCTATATTCGACAGGCGTGTGGATGTCCACTATGTCAGCCCAGAGATGAAGGTATTGTCAGATGCTTTTAAATCATCCCCGAAAACCTTCAGGCCTCACACCATTATCCTGCATGGAAGACCAGGAGCTGGGAAGTCCACTTTGGCCAGAAGTAGATGGTTTGGATGATGTGGATTCTGTTCCCCAACATGAAGATATGACGGGACGGATGAACACCCCACGTCCATCCTGAGGAAGGCCCGTGGACCGCACTCCTTTCTCGTTACCACCAGAAACACAGATGTAGACGAACTCACATCAATGGTGGTGTCCACCCTGGTTGTGTTGGCCCTCCAAGGTCGCAATTACCAGTAGTTCCCCCTCGCAAAGACATGGAGATCGAGAGCGATGCAGTCAGCAAGAGGTTTATTATTTCCAATGCATTGGGGTCATCCTGCACATGAGGCAAAGGCGACCCTGTAGAGCCTGTTCGGGGACCTTATATAGGATTTTAGAGCAGCCGCCATTAGGTACAATGTGATTGGCAGCACAATGTGACTTTTAAACTGATTGGTCTTTAGGGAATGAGGTAACAGGGGCTTTATCAGCCCCTCCCTCCAAGCCTATGTGCTCTCTAACCTGTTTCTTCCATGTGCTTGGAGGGTGTAGGGGAGGAATGCCCATCCCACAGGGAATATCTGCTAGCTAGGTGGCTTTATCTCCAGAGAGGGGAGGAGGGGAGGAAAAGCATTTCTTTCAGTTGAAGGACTGGGCCTGCATCAAAGAGATCCCAGCCGGTCCTTGACACCACCTTGGTGTCCTCCCAGCTCAACGTGACAAGGCCTCCACAGCTCAGCCGGGACGGGAAAATCACCATCATGGGTGTGTGCAGCTGAGGGAGTGTGGCCCGTGAGGTCGGAGTTCGATGATGGCGACCTGAAGACCTACAGCCGAAAGGGGTCTGAGATCCCATGAAAGTCCTTCTCCAGGTTGGCCCCAGACGTGAGCAGGGTTGTATTTTCCTCCACCTCGGCCTGCAGGATTTCTTGGCTGCCTCACGCTATGTTTTACAAGAGCTGGGGGAATCGAATCGGAATTTTTCTCTCCTTACAAACCGAAGGAGCATCACAGAGGTGAAAAGAGTGGATGACGCTCACCACCTCGGGATGAAGCGTTTCTTATTTGGCTGCATGAACGAGGATGCCTTGGGGGCTCTGGAGATTCTGTTTGGGTGTCCAGTGACCCCGACTGTCAAGCAGAAGTTCCGACAACAGGTCTGTTTGATAGGTCGGCAGGTGGATGGCACCAGCCCGACGGACACCCTGGATGCCTTCTCCTATCTGTTTGAGTCTCAGGATGAAGAGTTGTTGCTCTCCAGAGATGATTTTTATCCAAAGCCAGTTAGTAATTTTTGTACGTTACTATGCTTAGACGTGACTTCTGGAAATATTTGGGGTACTAGATGGCACTTAAAGGATGACTCACTAACAAGACCCGAACTGAGTCTCATTTGTCGTCATCTAGTGAAAACGCCCTTTTAAAGCAGAGTACCGTGCTGGGGATACAGCTCAGTGGGTAGATCTATTCCAGCAGGTAGGGTGATTGCCTAACATGGATGAAGTCCAGGGTTGAATCCTAGGACGACGTGGGCTGGGCTCATACCTACAAGCCCCGTACCCTGGGTGGCAGAGGTATCAAGCTAGCCGAGCCTATTAGAACAACGGAATTAGTAATAAGATGCAGAAAAAGATTCATTCAATGAGGCCACAATGGAAAGAGGGACAGAAATTGCCTTTACGTTCTCTGTTTAAGGCACGAGCAAAACATAAATCCACTTTACATTTAGATTTGGGCACTAACTCCTAGGGGTGTGGCTCAGTGGTGGAGTACCTGCCTATAACCCTCCACTGAGGGTCTGGGGAGTGTGGCTCAGTGGTAAGATACCTGCCTGTAACCCTCTAGTGATGGGCTGGGGAGTGTGGCTCAGTGGCAGAGGGTATATGAAGGATCTTGGTTCCACTGCTGGAGTACCTCAAACAAACAGCCTCCCCCTCAAAATAATAATAATAATAATAATAATAATAATAATAATAATAATAATATAATCTTTGAAGACATGAACAGACTTTAGGGACCAAGTATGACCAGGAACTCCCAATCTTGCCTCGGGCTCCTGCTTGCAGTCATTCCTTCCTTCTCTCAAGTCTGTGGACTCAACCCCTCAGGTTTCCCAGCCTGCGTGATTCCCAGGAAGACGAGCGCTTGACCTTAGAGTTCTTGACTCCCCTCTCCTTAGCCGATCTTTGGGATCTTGAAATAAAGTTAAGATAGAAGTTTATTCCCAAAATCTGATGGTCAGAATGATGGACGAATTCACAGACAACAGTATCTCGGCAGGAGAAGGGGACTCGGTGATTATGATACGCTCTGCTGTTCCAGAGGAGCAGAGTTTGGTTCTCAGCACACAGTGAGTGTCTCACACCACCTACAACGCCATGTCCAGGAGCTCCAGGGCCCGTTCCTGGCCTCTTCGGGCACCTGAATTTTGTGCACGTAGTCACAGGCACATGATATGCACTAAGCATAAATAAAAATTAATATTAAATATTTTGATAATAAAATACCTCTATCTCTGTAAGCTGGTTACAGAGAAAGAAGTGGATGTTCAAGTTTTAAGACCATTTAGCATTTTTTAGGTATATATGTAACACATTAATATCATCATATATTAAACCACAATGTGCAGATCTAAGTTTCTTCCTTTTGATTGTGATTTTTGTTGTCTTTGACCAACTTCCCTTTCCCGTTCTCCCAATGTCTGGTGACAGTGGGAGGCGGGTTCCAGACACAGGGACTGAGGAAAAGCCGGGAGGTAAGAGCCTGCCTGCCTCCACCTGTGGCCAGAATCCCTGCCTGGCCCACCAGGCCTCCATATACAAGCAGTGCAGAGAGAAAGCTACCCGCCCACTTATGCTGAGGAGCCTGCAACAGGAGGACTCCAGACGCAGGATCTGAAGAACAGCTGGAAGAGAGAACTGGTCTCCCAGGATTATTGGCATCTGAGCTTGAAGGAAAGACAAGCCACAGACAGAGAGAGAAAGACCAGCTAACACCAGAGATGACCAGATGGCAAAAAGCAAGGGCAAGAACACAAGGAACAGAAACCAAGACTACTTGGCTTCATCAGAACCCAGCTTTCCCACCACAGCCAGCCCTGGATACCCCAACCCACCAGAAAAGGAAGACTCAGACTTAAAATCACTTATCAAGAGGATGATAGAAGATTTTAAGAAGGAAATAAACAACTCCCTTAAAGAAATACAAGAGAACACAGGTAAACAACTGGAAGCCCTTTAAAAGGACACACAAAAATCCCTTGAAGAATTACAGGAAAACACAATCAAATGGGCAGAAATACAGGAAAACACAATCAATCAAGTGAACAAAACCATTCAGGAATTAGAAACAGAAATAGAAACAATAAAGAAATCACAAAGGGAGACAACCCTGGAGTTAGAGAACATAGGAAAGAAATCAGGAGTCATAGATGCAAACATCACCAACAGAATACAAGAGATGGAAGAGAGTATCTCAGATGCGGAAGATACCAGGGAAAACATGGACACAGCAGTCAAAGAAAACACAAAATGCAAAAAGCTCCTTACCCAAAACATCCAAGATATCCAGGATGCAATGAGAAGACAGAACCTGAAGATAATAGGTATAGAAGAGAGTGATTTAAAGGGCCAGTAAATATCTTCAACAAATTTATAGAAGAAAACTTCCCTAACCTAAAGAAAGAGATAAACATAAGCATACAAGAAGCATACAGAACACCAAATAGACTGGACCAGAAAAGAAATTCCTCCCATCACATTATAGTCAAAACACCAAATGCACAAAAGAAGGAAAGAATATTAAAAGCAGTAAGGGAAAAGGGGCAAGTAACATATAAAGGCAGATCTATCAGAATTACACCAGACTTCTCACCAGAGACTACGATAGCTAGAAGATCCTGGGCAGATCTCATACAGACTCTAAAAGAACACAAATGCCAGCCTAGGCTGCTATACCCAGCACAACTCTCAATAATCACAGATGGTGAAACCAAAATATTCTACGACAAATCCAAATTTGCACAGTATGTTTCCACAAACCCAGCACTACAAAGAATGACACATGGGAAACGCCAACGCAAGGAGGGAAACTACACTCAAGAAAAAGAAAGAAAGTAAGATTTCAACCAACTCAAAAGAAGATAGCCACACAAACAATATAAACAACATCAAAAATAACAATCACTATTCTTTAATATCTCTTAACATCAATGGTCTCAACTCCCCAATAAAAAGACATATGCTGACAGAGTGGATCCATAAACAGGACCCAGCATTTTGCTGCATCCTGGAAACGCACCTCCGTGTTAAAGTCAAACACTACCTCAGAGTAAAGGGCTGGAAAACAATTTGCCAAGCAAATAGCCCCAAGAAACAAGCTGGAGTAGCCATTCTAATGTCGTATAAAATTGACTTTCAACCAAAATTCATCAAAAAAGATGAGGAAGGACACTTCTTACTCATCAAAGGAAAAATCTACCGAGAAGAACTCTCAATTCTGAACATCTATGCCTGAATGCAAGCGCTCCCACTTTCATAAAAGAAACTCTACTAAAGCTCAAAGCACACATTGCACATCACACAGTAAGAGTAGGAGACTTCAACACCCCACTATCAACAATGGACAGATCTTGGAAACATTAACTAAACAGAGACACAGTGAAACTAACAGATGCTATGAACCAAATGGGTTTAACAGATATCTATAGAACAGTTCATCCTGCATCAAAAGAATATACCTTCTTCTCAGCAACTCATGGTACCTTCTCCAAAATTGATCATATAATTGGTCACAAAAGAAACCTCAACAGATATAAGAAGATTGAAATAATCCCATGCCTCCTATCAGATCACTATGGATTAAGGTTGGTCTTCAATGGCAACAACAACAACAGAAAGCTCACATACACATGGAAGCTGAACAATGCTCTGCTTAATGATAACTTGGGCAAGGAAGAAATAAAGAAGGAAATTAAAGACTTCCTAGAATTCAATGAAAATGAAACTACAACTACCCAAACCTATGGGACACAAAGAAAGCAGTGTTAAGAGGAAAACTCATAGCTCTGAATGCCACCAAAAAGAAACTGGAGAGAGCATACACTAACAGCTTAACAGCACAACTGAAAGATCTGAAACTAAAAGAAGCTAATACACCTAAGAGGAGTAGAAGGCAGGAAATAATCAAATGAAGGGCTGAAATCAACCAAGTGGAAACTAAAAGAACTATACAAAGAATCAACAAAACCAAGAGCTGGTTACTTGAGAAAATCAACAAGATAGATAAACCCTTAGCCAGACTAACCAGAGGGCTCAGGGACAGTATCCAAATAAACAAAATTAGAAATGAAAACGGAGATATAAAAACAGACTCTGAGGAAATTGAAAAAATCATCAGATCCTACTACAAAAGCCTATATGCAACAAAATTGGAAAATCTGGAGGAAATGGACAAGTTTCTAGACAGATACCAATTACCAAAGGTAAATCAGGATCAGATAAACCATCTAAACAGTCCCATAACCCCTAAAGAAATAAAAGCAGTCAATAAAAGTCTCCCAACCAAAAAAAAAAAAAAAAAAAAAAAATCCCAGGACCAAAGGGGTTCAGTGCAGAATTCTATCAGACCTTCCAAGAAGACCTAATACCAATACTCTTCAAGATATTCCATAAAATAGAAACGGAAGGAAGGAACACTACCCAATTCATTCTATGAGGCCACAGTCACACTGATACCAAAGCCCCACAAAGACCCAACAAAGAAAGAAAACTTCAGACCAATTTCCCTTATGAATATCGATGCAAAAATACTCAATAAAATTCTTGCAAACCGAATCCAAGAACACATCAAAGCGATCATTCACCATGATCAAGTAGGCTTCACCTCAGGGATACAGGCATGGTTCAATACCCAGAAATCCATCAATGTAATCCACTACATAAACAAACTCAAAGAAAAAAACCACATGGTCATTTCGTTAGATGCTGAAAAAGCATTTGACAAAATTCAACATACCTTCGTGATAAAAGACTTGGAAAGGTCAGGAACTCAAGGAGCATACGTAAACTTAGTAAAAGCAATATACAGCAAACCAGTGGCCAACATCAAACTAAATGAAGAGAAACTCGAAGCAATCCCACTAAAATTAGGGAGTAGACAAGGCTGCCCTCTCTCTCCCTACATATTCAATATAGTACTTGAAGTTCTAGCTAGAGCAATCAGGCAACCCTTGATGCTAACCCTTGATCCTGACCCTGACCCTAACCCCTACCCTCACCCTGACCCTGACCCTTATCCTAACCCTAAATCCTGATCCTGACCCTAACTCCTAACCCCTGACCCTGACCATACCCCTGACACTAACCCCCTAACCATGACCCTGTCACTAACTCTCACCTTGACCCTTGACCCGTGACCCCAATCCCGACCCTAACCCCTAACCCTAACCCCGACCCTGACCCTAACCCTGTATTAGTCAGGGCTCTCTAGAGTCACAAAACTTATAGGTAGTCTCTATATAGTAAGGAAATTGTTAATGACTTACAGACTGTAGTCAAACTCCCCAACAATGGTCAGCAGTAGCAGTAAATGAAAACTCGATGATCTAGCAGTTGCTCTGCCCCACAAAGCTTGCAGGTGAAGAGGTTTGAACCTTTCTCCTTCCAATATAGTTATGAAGATCTCTAGCAGCAGGTGTGGCCCAGATTAGAGGTGTGCCTACCACCACACCTGAAATTTGTGTCTTCCAGACTCAAGATCTAGATCACAGGTGAGCCCTCTAATTCTGGATTGTACGTCACTCCAGATACAGTCAAGTTGACAACCAGAAACAGCCACTAAAAACTCTAACCCCTAAACCCTAACCCTGATACCCTAACACCTATCCCTGATCCTGACCCTAACCCTGGCTCCCGTGTCATGATGACTCTGCAAGGGTCCCTCTCGATCCAATGAATTTGAACAGTAGTGGTTTGTCCTGTGTTTGAAGGTGTGTCAGTACTCCTGGGATACCAGCTCTCTCCTGGCACTATTTGAGTATTGAACCTGTCATAGCATCTGCTCCCCAGCCACAAAAAGGAACCTGAAGCCCACTCCTCAGTCCCTGTGTCCTGAGTATTCCAGGTGGGTCCCTCTTAGCACACAAGCTTGCCCACATTCCTGGGAGTCTAGCTTTCTCCCAGCGCTATTTGGCTATGGATCCCTGGTGGCCAAGGCAGAGGTCACCCTGATGTCCTTGTTTTTAATAGCTGAATAATATTCTATTTTGTGTATGATCCACATTTTCTGTATCCATTCTTCAGTTGAGGGACATCTGGGTGGTTTTTGGTTTCTGGATATTAGGAATAAAACTG
This sequence comes from Rhynchomys soricoides, assembly GCA_019843965.1. Taxonomy (NCBI): domain Eukaryota; kingdom Metazoa; phylum Chordata; class Mammalia; order Rodentia; family Muridae; genus Rhynchomys; species Rhynchomys soricoides. Next base: position 9,901 of record JADRCH010006715.1, read on the forward strand.
CTATAAACATAGCGGAGCACATACCTTTGTAGTATGGTGGAGCATCTTTTAGGTTTATGTCAAATAAAGTGCTCTAAGGGTAACACTCCCTTCTCCTAAAGCTTAAGTGGAAGGAGAAGGCAAAGTGATTCCTAGTCCCAGGAAAGAACTTTGAATAAAACCTCCTGCCACTGTGGTTCAAGCCTGGCAGGATCCATCAACTTAGAAGCCAAAGTTGACAGGATCATCCATATCATGATGGTGATTGAAAGACTTAAAGTTGTGGACACTTCCTCTACGGTTTCAGTTCAGCACTACTCCAGCCACCATTTGGTAGAGTGAGAGCACCAGTGAAGATTCCGTGAGAGTTCATTGCATTGAAGTGTGGGATGGAAAAACCATGCCAGGATACTTGGTGGGTAGAGGGGGTTCATACCGGGAAGACTTGGTAAACACACGAGAATTAAGCAAGTCCCTGGTCCCTGCCTGACTCTGGGCCTGGAACATGTGCCACGGTCCTTGTATAAAGAAACATGAGGGCTGGAGAGATGGTTAGAGCAGTGACTGCTCTTCCAGAGGTCCTGAGTTCAATTTCCAGGAACCACAGTGTGCCTCACAACCATCTGTAATGGGATCCGATGTCCTCCTCTGCTGTGTCTGGAGACAGCTACACTGTACTCATACAAATAAATCTTTAAAAAAGAAGGAAACATGAGCTATGGTCACATAGGCCTAAAACAGAGTTCTCCATGCTAAGGTACCTAGAGGTCCTGAGGGCTTAGCCAATAAGCTTTCCATCCCACATATTTCTCTCTGCATTTAATTCCTCCCTGTATTTAATCTCGGGTCAGACCCTGAGAAACAGGGGTGTGTATGCACCTATTTTCTACCATGCACAGTCAATAAACAGTTTAGAACCATGGACTGTCTCGTTCATCTGTCACCCCATAGGGATCATGGGAAAGGTCTTAGCCCACAGAGCTGAAGCTAAATTTCCTATAAGAGACCTCTCTGTGCTTCCAGCCTCCCCCCACCAAACTAGAGACAATCACTTTTGAGCTAAACCAGAGCTTCCCCGTGGGACGGCAAATGGCGGCCTGCTTTCTTGTTGAGCTAAGGTTTAAAACCCAAGGACCCAATAGGGGGTAACCCTACAAGGGACTTTAGGCATTTTGCTACGATTCTGGGCCCCAGGCTGCTGACACAAGGCTGCAGCTCTACATAGGTCTGTGAACATTAGTCACATATGGGCAACGCCCAAGCCCCTCCACAGGTAGAGGTGTGGTCATGTGGCCTTAAGACACCCCCCTTTATTTAGATTTATTTTATTCATATGAGTACACTGTCGCTGTCTTCAGACACAGCAAAAGAGGGCACTAGATCCCTTTACAGATGGTTGTGAGCCACATGCGGTTGCTGGGAATTGAATTCAGTGCCAATGGAAGAGCAGTCAGTGCTCTCAACTGCTGAGCCATCTCTCCATCCCCAAGACATCCTCATTTTAATGAGGAACCTAGAAGCTTAGCCAATAAACCCCAGTCCCCTTTCTAGCCACTCCACCCTGCAAAAGGCCAGCCCTGAGATTGTGGGGTATGGACTCACTCACCGCGCATCACCACCATGACAATAAACGCCCTAAAACCACGGGCTGTCTCTCTTTATTGGGATCTGCCATGGGGACGAATGAACAGGCCAGGCTCCTCCCCACTTTCCCCCACCCCTTAGCCCAGGCTACCACCTAGCCCAGTCTACCTCCAGGTCTCAGGTCTTCCCCAGCATCCAGCAGTGCCTGGGACGTCCAAGAGCCCGAGAACCTGACATATCTGGTTCGGCTCAGTCCCCAGGACCCCCAGGCCACACTTCCCCAACCCCAGGCAGCGTCCTGCAGTTTCTCAAAACCCGATACCCACCCGGCTGTGCTGTGGGGTGAGCGTAGTAAGACTTCCCGCATACCTCTCCTCCCAGAGCCTTGAGTCCTGGGGCAGAGCTGGAACTCACCTCTACTTTAACCCAACATTACCCTTCCCCTGGCCACAGGCTAGACGCCAGTCTTCAGCTGGAGGGCCCAACTCCATTGTTGGCTCTCCCTCCACTCCCAAGGTTCCTGGATGACCAAGAGTCACTCCTGTATGTGTTGTTGTTTTGTTTGTTTGTTTTTGGCTTTTTTGTTTTGGTTTTTCAGGACAGTGTTTCTCTGTGTAGCCCTGGCTGTCCTGAAACTCACTCTGTAGATCAGGCTGGGCTCGAATGTGTTATTTTATGTCTTTGGAGGTGACTGGATCTTGCAAAGGCATTACCGCATTGATTACATTCATAAGGTTTCTCTCCAGTGTGTGTTCTTTTATGTATTTGGAGAGTACTGGATGTTGCAAAGGCTTTACAACATTGATTACATTCATATGGTTTCTCTCCAGTGTGTGTTCTTTTATGTCTTTGCAGAGTACTGGGTGTTGCAAAGGCTTTACCGCATTGATTACATTCATAAAGTTTCTCTCCAGTGTGTGTTCTTTTATGTCTTCGGAGAGTACTGAGTCTTGCAAAGGATTTACCACATTGATTACATTCATAAGGTTTCTCTCCAGTGTGTGTTCTTTTATGTATTTGGAGAGTACTGGATGTTGCAAAGGCTTTACCACATTGATTACATTCATGAGGTTTCTCTCCAGTGTGTGTTCTTTTATGTATTTGGAGAGTACTGGGTGTTGCAAAGGCTTTACCACATTGATTACATTCATATGGTTTCTCTCCTGTGTGTGTTCTTTTATGTATTTGGAGAGTACTGGGTGTTACAAAGGCTTTACCACATTGATTACATTCATAAAGTTTCTCTCCAGTGTGTGTTCTTTTATGATATTGGAGGTAACTGGGTGTTGCAAAGGTTTTACTGCATTGATTACATTCATGATGTTTCTCTCCAGTGTGTGTCCTTTTATGATATTGGAGGTGACTGTGTCTTGCAAAGGCTTTGCCACATTGATTACATTCATGAGGTTTCTCTCCAGTGTGTGTTCTTTTATGTCCGTGGAGAGTACTGGGTGTTGCAAAGGCTTTACCACATTGATTACATTCATAAGGTTTCTCTCCAGTGTGTGTTCTTTTATGTCTTCGGAGAGTACTGGGTGTTGCAAAGGCTTTACCACATTGGTTACATTCATAAGGTTTTTCTCCAGTGTGTGTTCTCTTATGATATTGGAGAGATCTAGCTTCTGAATAGGCTTTACCACATTGATTACATTCATAAGGTTTCTCTCCTGTGTGTGTTCTTTTATGTCTTCGGAGCGTACTGGGTGTTGGAAAGGCCTTACCACATTGATTACATTCATAAGGTTTCTCTCCAGTGTGTGTTCTTTTATGTATTTGGAGGTGACTGCGAGTTGCAAAGGATTTACCACATTGATGACATTCATAAGGTTTCTCTCCAGTATGTATTATTTTATGATATTTGAGTTCACTGTGACCTGCAAAGGCTTTACCGCACTGATTACATTCATAAGGTTTCTCTCCAGTGTGTGTTCTTTTATGTCTTCGGAGAGTACTGGGTGTTGCAAAGGCTTTACCACATTGATTACATTCATAAGGTTTCTCTCCAGTGTGTGTTCTTTTATGTCCTCGGAGAGTATTGGGTGTTTCAAAGGTTTTACCACATTGATTACATTCATAAGGTTTCTCTCCAGTATGTGTTCTCTTATGATATTGGAGAGATCTAGCTTCTGAATAGGCTTTACCGCATTGATTACATTCATAAGGTTTCTCTCCAGTATGTGTTCTTTTATGTCTTCGGACAGTACTGGGTCTTGCAAACGCTCTACCACATTGATAACATTCATAGGATATCTCACCACTATGAATTCTTACATGCCTGCAATGATAATTGGCACATGTGAAAGCAATCCCACATTCATTACCCTAATCAATCAATCATTTAATCAATATGAATTAATTTATAGTTTGGTTTAATAGTAAGGAAGAATCAGATATTAAGCTTGTTTTTTTTGTTTTGTGGTTTTTTATTTTGTTTTGTTTTTCAAGACAGGATTTCTCTGTGTAGCCCTGGCTGCCGTGGAACTCACCCTGTAGACCAAGCTGGCCTCAAACTCAGAAATCCACCTTCCTCTGCCTCCCAAATACTGGGATTAATGGCATGTGCCACCACTGCCCAGCAGATATTACACTGTAATCATTTTCCATGTTCAT
>JADRCH010006721.1:0-16931 GCA_019843965.1 Rhynchomys soricoides
TTTCTTTCTTTCTTTCTTTCTTTCTTTCTTTCTTTCTTTCTTTTGTTCATTCATTCCTTCTCCTTTTGGCAATCAACACATACATTAATTTGTATAAATAGATATTTTAGTTTTTTCTTTATTTAAGAAAATTTTATACATATACACAATGGCATATCACATCAACTTCCAACCTGTACTCCAGTATTGCATATTCCTCTCAACAAGCACATACCCACTATTTCTTTTTCTAAATAATCCACTAGATCCACTTAATGCTGCCTGTATAGGCATGACTGTGGAGTCATCCACTAGAACATGGCTATTCTACCATTGGCTATGTCTTCAAAAGAGCTATTGATTACTCTTTCTCATCACAGCTATCAATTACCAGAAGTTCTTTAGCAAGGAGTAGGGCCTTGAGATCTTTATGCCAACAGTGGTAAAATTATGTCTGACTTGAAATGTACAGCTTTTGTACAGGTTCCTTCTTAAGCTGAATGTTCTTTGTGTACTAGCTACATCATAACCAGATGACAGTGTTTCATAGTATATCTGCACATCCTTCAGCTCTTACTTTCTTTCCACTCCTCTTTACTATTCCATACTTCTTAGTGATATTTGTGCTACTTGGGCGATACAGATTTCCTATTTAGGACTGAGCAATCAGTTGCTTTCTCTCAACATTTATATCAGGATCATCTCTCTATTGACTGCTCTCCAATGCAAAAGAGAAGCTTCTCTGACCCAAACTGATTAATACGTGTTTCTAACTCCCTTATTTTTGGTAGGCTTGACAAAATAAATAACAGTATCTCATTTCTATCTACTCGAGATAGACATCATTATCCACTTAGCAATTTGAATAATAGTATCTCTTTGTTATTTCTGTGACTTTGGACATGGCTGTTTGTCATTTGCATCTCAATTTTTGAACTTACAACCCGTATTGTAATATAATAGTATATAGTTATATATAGTTATATCTATATAGATATAGATAATATATACATAATAATATACTATAATGCACAGTATAATGAGGGTGAAATGATGGCATACTCAGAGCAACTTAAGTGTTCAGCATTGTAATTGCTCAGCATTGTAATTGCTCAGCAAATATTCCCCCTTAAAACATTTCTTGAGGCATTGAATATCTACAGGAAAAAGTGATCATAAAATAATCATTCATCAGTCTTACCCCTTGTACCTAGAGTATTCCTGGGTAGTTAACATTAAGTTTTAATAGTAATTACAACTGAACAATTTACAATATAAATTTGCTGATGGAAAAAATAAGAAAAACATGCTTCCTACAGCTAATTAAAATAATTCTAAGTGATACACTATTTAATATTCCCCACAGTGTCACTCTTGCTCTGTGAGTTAATGGAACATAATAGCAGGAATGATCTGAACTAAAGCACGTGATCCATTTGCATCATGAGGATATGATGTTGCTCTTGGTGTCAACTGTTGGGTTGTATGTAAGGAAGAGTAATTTTATAACTCTAAAGTTATTGCCCCAAGGAACAAGGTTCCTTTTATAAGATCTGAAATATATGATGGATAGTGAAAAAATATAGGAGTTGCATGAGACTACACATGCCTATCATTTTACCACTTGTTAGTCTGAGACAAGAGGAACATGAATTCAAAAATGTTGTCTCATCAACCTAAAGTACAGGGGAGATAGTGCCATAGATGTATCTGCTTTAGGATTAAAAACAGTTTCAGAGGCAACGAAACATGTTAGTTTCACAATAAGGGGGGGAAATGGTTCTTTCTTTTTTATTTGTTTTTTATTTGTTTATCAAGAGTAAGCCCAAGTTTGAATTCTCACCTCTCCCCAGGTCTTTACTCTTTCTGAAGCTTGTGGTTCTTGACTTCTCTGTAGTATGTTTTATGTGTGTCTACCTCTCCATGATGTCTGACGGTCTCTATTGCTTTCTAGAAATGCTGTCCCTAACAAGGATTTCGTTCATATTTATTGAATAGCACAGAAAGCATCACATGTGAGAAGGAATGAGGGATATCCTGATGAAATGTTTAATAGAGTTTTATAAGGGATTAAGCTATTTAGCCGAACTCATCCCAAAGCACTGCAAGGTTAGGCAATATTAGTCTAATATTTGTAGTGGATACCTGTTGTATAATGTCACTTTTTACCTGTTTCCTGCTTTCAACAAATGATTATCATAACATATATATGCACATAAGCATTTCTCTCTGGAATAAGGCCATGAAAAGGAATATCATTTGAGATTATTACAGTGTATTAGTTTATGTTGTAAAAACTTATTATGTAGGAAATCTGAAATTGATAGTTACATTGTTCTTTAAAATATGTGCTAAACAAATATTTAACAGCAGAATATCATTCTTTATTTTTTAGTAAATTTAAGGTATATTATTAACTTGTGTGTGAGGTCCAGAAAAAAGTCCAGCCTCTTATAATGGAAATGATATTTTCATAAAATTGTATCATCACATGACAGTAAGATGCTTTCTACAAAAGTTTGAATACCTGATTTCAATCTGTATACTCTATGTGAACAATTTGGTGTTCAAAAATCCTAGGCCTGGATTCATAGAGCTCACTGTTAGCAAGTGAAGTATATTTGGTGATCTCAAGGCCAGTGAAAGACCTTGTTTCAAATCAAAACAGAAATCAACAACAGCAACAAAAATAAAAACACAGAAAATTAGAAACAACACCTGAGATGACCTCTAGCCTCTTCACGTGCACACACCTACACACAAACTGATATGCACACACACACTCACACACACGCACACAATTAAAACAAGTAAATAAAGAAAATGTTTATCATGTAAAGTATATGTAAAATCGTATGATATTTTACAATAGCTTAAGTCTCTAAAAGTGGAACTTCTCCCTGTTTATAGTGAAGCATCATGGGTAGACTTAGATTTGTAATTGTCACATTTATATTGAATCATTTGATATTCTGGGCCTTTTTTCCTTGTCACAGTAAAATAATCATCTTTCAAATGAATTACAGAAATATAGTTGCACATTTTAATCACCCATGACAACCCTGATATAATGAAATAGTGTCTTTGGAAGACCTGATTTCGTACTGATACATCAATCTGGTCTGCACCATTTAATTAGCTAAATGTGAATTTACAGATGGAGTTGCTAGAATTTTTATAGGTAGGTTAATTGTAGTTGAGCAGAATTGAGCATAGTGGTTAGACAATCATAATGAATACTGTAATATATAGGATCAAAAACTATACTATTTACTCCTCTGTGAAACTGATGTCTTACAGACAACATAGGTTCCTGAAAGATGCTATTTAAACCTTAATGAGATTTAGTAGTATGATTTATAACAAATTATTTCTACATTATACTTGAGTTATGCCCAAACTAATACATTTTGTACATAAACAATGTATACACCCACACACACATTGAATTTTTTCAGCTCCATTTTCTCACTTCCTAGTCCATTGTTTTAGAGTGGCTACCAAATACCAAGTGCTATAAAATACAATTTTAAACATAGAGCTTGCAGAATAAAGATTTAATAGTAAATATACAGTGATATATCAGAGGAACAGATTATTTTTGTGTATTGGGATAAGACCAGTACTATTTGGAGCATGGAATACATTGTGGACCTAACAAGAGAGTCTACACAAGAAGAGGGTTCCAAAGGGCTGGAATGGCAAAATACAATGCCTTTGCTTCAGGCAATTTTTTTTTTATTTTACTCATTTTAAAATTTATTTCTATTTTCTTCTAATACTACTAACACCTCAATTAATAGCTTCTCTATAATCTCCAAGTATCATCAAGTATAATCTACACAGTATCATCAAGTCTTTCTCTGATTTTGGTTTTGTTTGCTTATGCCTTTAGTACTCATTTCAAATTGAGAATTTAATAGTGTTTTCATGCAACTTTGCTGGAATAAGGGCTGGGTTATTATCACAGAAGTTATATGCTTTAATTGTGAGAGAAAGAAATAACAAGTTCAATGTCTTATAAGATAAAATTTCTATCTAAAACCCCCCATATATAGTTCAAAATTTTTACTACATAGCAGTAGCTTTAGCAATTTCAGTAAATGTGTATTTACCTTGTTGGTAGACACTGAAGGTCTCTCAGAGAAGAATTCAAATGCAGACATTTTTTCTCAGTGGATCTATAATTTCATTGGGTTTTAAATGGTTATAATATTTACATAAAGCATATTATATCTGCAATTTTGATCATTTTTCGTGTCTAATACAGAGTTATCTGAGAACTGTAGCCAGCTCTGAGTTGGGGAAGCCTGTACAATTTTATAATTAATAGCAAAATGAAAGAGTAAGAGTGGTCCCATCAAGCAAACTTTCTAAACCATGCATGAGCAATAAACAAGAACAGTTTGCAGAATTATAAGGGATTGCTTTTGTTTTCCCTCACTGTGACAAAAATACATAAGAAAAGTAACTCGTGGAGATTCATATGCGCTCACAAGTACTTGGTTCCATTGTCTTGTCCTACTTACGGCAGAATGTTAAGATGGAGAACAAATAATAAAAAGTATCAGGGAAATACATAGAGACTATGAGGAGAGCCTTTAAGGATACTTCACTAGTGAGCCACCTTCTGTAACTTATACTCAACAAAGTTTCTATTGTCTTACTCATGACACATAATAATATGACTTCCCCATGCATAAATCCAATGATGATGGTTGAGTTCCTGTGATCTTGTCACCTCCTAAAGATGCTGTATGTGAACACTGACACACTGAGTACCAAGATTTTACATGAGATTGTGGAGGACATCTAAGATTTAAACCATATCATATCATATCTTTTTGACTAAGTATCACTGTTAAAGGGACTTGAATATTAGGCAAACCTCAGATGTAGCAAAGGTCCTGGAAGTCATGCACAGGACTTCAAAATTTATTCTAGGAACATGACTTTTAAGCAGAAAAGTAACTATGGTAATATTGACATCTAAAGCCTAGGGAAAATTACTAGTCAGTGTTATATAATAAATTTCTTTAGTAATAATTATGGTCCTTGTTTAGTAATGGGAGTACTGAGGATATCTCAAGTAGAACCATTTAAAGACTGGCTGGTTTTCCTGTTGTGTAAACAGCCAGATACTCCCATTCTTTTCTCCCTTAGTGAAGGAGGACTTTAGTCAGTATATGATGAAGTATTTTTGACAAGTGTTTCTGACAAGTTTAAGCTAGAATTGTTTCAATACCTCTTATGTAATACAGGGAAGATAATACTAATTGCATCTTAATAAATACTGCACTGAGTTATCTGTGGTCTATATACTACTTCCGAAGAAGGTTTTATTTTTCTTATAAAGAATAAATACCTGATCTTAGCACTTATGCAGGGCCCTTCTAGATCAAGGGCTTGCTGCAGGTAATTGCTGTTTATGTGATGATAATTGATTTGTCTGTCCCTCAGGCCTATACCTTTTTTTTTTTTTTCTAGCAAGTTCAAGAGATACATAGACTATTTAAATCTTTTTTTTTTTTTAATAACAGCCATGTAATGTTGACATTACTATAGTCCTTATTTATTCCACAAAATCCTGTATCCAAAAGGTCTGGTTTAGTAATTTCAAGAAGCTGTACCTTAGATCCAGATTTGATTCCCATTTTTTTTTCTTAAATTTGATTACACCCCTGTCCTGGATCTCCAAATTACCAAAGTCTACAATCTTTTCTCTTTTTATATACTTGTGTGGAAATGGAAAGTAATTGCTCAGCATGATGTTCTGAGAGGCTTTATGTATAATTTAAAGTTATCTTCAAGGTGGCACTGATAGCAAGCTTCATAAAACACAGAAGTGGTAATTCTTCCAAAGACTGAAACAATTAATAGTATAGTAATGCATATCTACAGCTTTAATGTAGGTGATTTCCTACAAATAAAAAATAAATAATGTGTATTACATATTTCAGTTATATGATTGCTCCTTAATGATCACGGAAGAATGGAATATTTATAACAGATTAAGCAAGTTAATGTTCCAGCCATCTATGAACGAACCTGAGTTTTTCTTGGCTGTGGTGTTTTAACATTTCAATGTGACTTCTTAACTTTGTTTATTTGGTAGTTTGAATTTGGGGACAATCTTGTGCATTTCGATAAAATTCAGCTTAAAAATAAAAAAGCCTTGATAATTTTAAAATGTTAAATTGTAGCACTAAAACCAGCTGGTAGTATACCTCAAATTCTGATGTTCTGAGACTTTCTTTGAAATTTCCTAAGAAAGGTTTGGAGATATTCATAAAGGTACTCAGCACCGTGCTGGCTGAATTTAACAATTAAGTTGTTAAGTACCATGGTTCATTTCCATCACTGTGGCTACTGGATTTATTGTTTAGCTTTATTTTGTGGCGCTGGTAGGCCAGAGAAGGGAGGCTAAACAGACACTTTAAAAACAATAAAGATCAAATTTCCTCCTCAAACAGTCAGAAGTTAACAAAGGTTTGACCACAGATAAAAGACACGCTGGCTTTTTGTGTATTTGTCTGTGTGATACTCAATTTATTCTAGATCTCCTATGCCCTAGAAGATAGTTAAATAATTAAGATGTAAGCTTTGCTTAGAAAGCAAATAAAATCATTTGGTATTGTGCTCTGGAAGTCACAAGACCTGGTTTCTTCGTAATTAAAAACACTTATTAGTAATTCCAGCAAAACTAGGTGAAAAAATTTCCATTTTAACTATTTTTAATAAGACAACCCCCCCTCCCTGGTGAATCTAGTCCATTGCCATAACAATACCGAGTCTTGCAAATTCATTTTTGCAATTTTTTTTGTTGTACCTCAAACATGTTCTTTGTATTGTCCATAAAATGATAATGGCCCAGCTTTACATTGTAATGTTGACTTTTTATTCCAAAGTATTTATTTGCCCTTGTGGGATAAGAAAGTTTGGTTTAAATGCCTTACACATTGTACCTATTTTACTTGATGATGGAACACATTTCTTTTATTAAATTTTGAAAAATCCTATAGTAATTATTTAGTTTAATATGATATATAATTGAACAAAAATCCTTACCAGGATGTGAATTCATTGCAGCAAGTACAAGTAATACCATTTAGCATCCCTATTCTCTCCATCAATGTCAAGTAATGGCAGTCATATTTTCTTTGTTCTGAGTTTCTCTAATAGACTCTGGGATTTATCACCCTGAAGCCCACTCCTGCAGAGCTGCATATGGATAAAAGTGTCTCCTGCTCTCTCAAGTGAAGAGTCCAGGCTTGACAGCACAACCTATGATCTGTTCTCAGCTTCCCTATAGAATAATTATAGTGCCAGGTTTTCCATCTCTTTCCAGACCTAGCCTCACTAATCTTAGTGATATGGAATGACATCCAAGCCCAGATGATCTTTTCAATTCTATTCCACTTGTTACTGTCAGTGGATCAATAAATGAAAATCTGGAAGATGGAAAAAAGAGAAATCAGTTCTACTGCCATTTCTCTCCTTGAAGATTTTGGTTTTGGTTTTGGTTTTGGTTTGTTTTTTCCAAAATGCCCAGGTAGCTCTATCATATTCTTACCTTGACATGGCCAATGAGATTCTACAGTTTATATATAATACTATACCATGTGGCACCAAAATAGGTTATCCTGAGAGAAGACTAAATATTTATAAAATAAGAGCAGTTTCTGGAGTTAAATTGACACCAATGAAATAGAAGTACAAAATTAAACTGATCTTCGAAAGAGAAAGAAATTGTGGATTTCTGAAAATTATTATTATTGGGGAATGAATCAATATGCATAGGAAAATTAGTTACACTGCATTTGAAAGTCAGAGTCTTAAATCAATTGCACAGAAAGGAAAGAAATCCACCCTTCTAAATGTAAATATAAAATTGATGCTTCGCCAGGCAGTGGTGGCACACGCCTTTAATCCCAGCACTTGGGAGGCAGAGGCAGATGGATTTCTGAGTTGGAGGCCAGCCTGGTCTACAGAGTGAGTTCCAGGACTTCCAGGGCTACACAGAGAAACCTGTCTCGAAAAAACCAAAGTAAGTAAGTAAATAAATAAATAAATAAAATTGATGCTTCTAATGATGGTATTTAATAAGTAGACATTGACATTACTCTACTGCTTTGATTTTCTCTCCAGCTTTGAACTAGTTCTCAACCCTTTTTTTTTTTTTTTTTTTTTTTTTTTAACAAAAGGAGAAAAAAAAATCCATTGAAAATAGTCTTCCCTACCTTTTGGCTTTACGGAATATCATTCAGTTTTGCCAAAGCTCTATAAGTACAATTCCCCTAACATTAAACTTACATCTGTGTTTATTTAGACAATAATTATCTTGCCAATTTTCTGACTTTAAAGATATACTAGTTTAGTTGTTATGCATTCACATTTTTATATATCCCATGTTAAAACTCATCTCTCTCTTCTCAGGAAGTTTCAATTTGTATGCATATGTACATTCTCAGGTGTTTCAGTCATTTGGAAGCCAAAGCCATCTTTTCCTTAAGCTGATGTTTCTCTATCTGTATCTACTCTAAATTCTTCTACAATTAATACCTTCAATTATATTGGAGCTAATGGGTAGGTTACCAGGATTTTCTAGATATTTTTAGGCCAAAACATTATAGAGGCTATTTCCTTATTAAGAATTTTTTAGATATAATAGGTGATGCTTAATACATAAAATATGAATGGACTGCCTTCTTTATAGTTGTTGAATTTTTGAAGAGAAGGAATTAATTTAACTGAAGCAAATGTCTCTAAAATGCCCAGATTTAGAAAACCACTTGAGCCATTTTGACATGTAGAGTTTCAAGTACAAAATAGGAAAACAGTGTCTTCTCTGGTTAACATGCAGTCACACCTCAAGCATTCTAGAGAAGTGCAGAGAGAAACGATGTCAAACTGAATGGTGAATTAAACATTTGTCTGTGTGCATAACCAAGCCTAAGGTCAAAGTACAGAAACATGTAAATTAGAAACAGTGATGTGCTGGTTTGAAGCCTTTGGCTTTTTCTCCATTCCTTAAGCATTTGAAGAAGTAGAATTCTAATCACCTATTCCTGATACAGCTTCGAAGACATTGACATTGCCCTTTCACTGTTCAAGCCATACTGTTGCTTTTGCGTTCATTTAAGAAAATCAAAGCCAGTATTATTTCACAGTGTACTGTATTGCATCTAAGTGTTAAATGACAGGCACTGTTTTAAAGCACAGAAGCCTCTCCAAGGAAGCCAAGATTGTACAAAAATAATAGGAGCTTGACACCAGTATGCTTCTCTGAATCACTACTGTTAGCACTCTGTCTAAACTCCACCCCCACAGTAATCTGGCAATAGCCAGGTAGGCTTGACCAACTATAAAAGGGGCTGCTTGCTCCCTCCTCTGTCTCTTGCTTCTCTCTTGCTCTTGCTCTTCCCTTACTGCTCCCTGTCCCCATGTCCCTTCCCCACTCCCTCCCCCCTTTCCACATGCTCATGAACCCTTCTCTCTCTCTCTCTCTCTCTCTCTCTCTCACACACACACACACACACACACACACACACATCTCATCTCTCTCTGCATTTTTCTGCTTCTACTACTCTCTCAGCTCCCCTCCCCATGCCCTAAATAAACTCTATTTTATATTATACCATTGTGTAGCTGGTTCCTCAGGGGGAAGGGGTGCCTTGGCATAGGCCCACTGAGACATCCCCTTCCCGCATACCTCACCACATCCCCATAGAACATATTCTTTCTCTCTTTCTCTTTTTATAAACACATCAACTACTGTTTTCAATTTCTCATAGTGTAGACTGAACCCAGTTATACAGAGTAGTTTTTAACCTCAGAATTGAGATCTTGCAGCAGAATGTCTACATCACGCTGGAAATCTGATATCCCTTTCTCTTACTAGGAAATTGGAAATGTATATGTTCTAGACAGCAAAGGCCTCTCTTTGAGGTAGAAACTTTTTGCATCTAATAACTTATTGCAAAGGGAAGCAGAGAACGGTGTAACAATAATGACCTTGACTTAGAACCAGCTTCCTTTCTTTTGTCTATCTTAATAGACTGGTGATTTAGATACTTTTGCTAAATAAGATGATGGTTCCCTCTTTATAATTCATAAGTATACTGTTAGTATACTTTGATATAAGATACAGATGTCCATATCATTGATCAGGTCTCACACTTTTTTTTTTTTCCTAAAGAAACTGAAAACTGACTGGGATGAAATTGCACAGCTTTGTCAATCGGTAACATCCTTAGATAATTTTGTGCCTTGCTGTAGCTCTCAAGTGTATGACTAACCTAAATATCTACCTATTCCATGTCTATAAACATAACTGTCAATGACCCACAGCTTTAAAATGAAAATCACTTCTGTACCAAAGATGAATTCTCTTCTTTAAAATATTCCCTATGGTTTATATGCCTCTTTGATCTGACAACACTGGAAGAAAACCAGCTTAATGATAGGGTTTGATTTAAACACTCTTACATGTTTTTCATGAGAGTAATCAGTTTGCAATTTATGGAATAGTTCTCTTATTGTGCACATGGAAGTAACCTCAAGGACAAATACTATTTGTCACTTAATACGAGAATAGGTGATCTAATGTATTACTCTTATTTCCATGAATCAGCTAATGACTTGTAGAACTTTATGTCTTTATCCTGATTTTTCTCAACCATGGATGTATAATATCTTTTCAAATTAGCTGCTTGATCTTCTATGTGATTCATTCTGTAGATGGTCACACTTGCAGCTTGAAGACCCAACCAACCTATTAATAATATCCTGTGTTATTCCCACTCTCTGCAATGTACCATTAAAGTTCAAAAGCTTTGCATAAATATTGTAATGCTATTACATTACTTGCTGACCCTGTGGCTGAAAATTTAGACTAAGTGTGAATTCAAATTAAAATATACCACCTTCTGTTTGGGTATAATTTAGAGATAGAAATTGGAGAAAGTAGAGTGATTATGTATGTCTTCTGCATCTTTGGCACTGTGTGTAGAAGAAGCTATGGAACCCTGATGGTTCATCCTAATACTTTTCAGTCTTTATAACTCAGTAACCCACTGCATGATTCCTCTTAACACAATATATACACATTTGATTTTACCTTATTGATAAGCATCTCATGCAACCTGAAGCAAAGCATAGCATTCTTTTATGTGTCACACATTTTTGCAGGCCATTGAAGTTCTCTTTCATAATACTTTTAAAATAACTTTTTTATTGATTATTTTATTTATTTACATTTCGAAGATTATCCCCTTCCCAATTTCCCTTCCACAAATCCCCTATCACCTCCCATGCCCCCTTGCTTCTATGAGGGTGCTCCCCCACCCGCCCAACTGCTCCTCCCTCAGCACCCTAACATTCCCCTATGCTGGCTCATAGAGCCTCCACAGGACCAAGGTACTCTTCTCCCATTGATGACAGATAAGGCAATCATCTGCTACATATCCAGCTGCAGCCATGGATTCCCCCATGTGTATTCTTTGGTTGATAGTTTAGTCCCTGGGAGCTTTGGGGTGTCTGATTGGTTGACAATGTTGGTCTTCCTATGGGGTTGCAAACTCCTTGAACTCCTTCAGTTCTTGCCCTAACTCTGCATTGGTGACCCTGTGCTCATTCCACATCTGTATTGGTCAGGCTCTGGAAGAGCTTCTCATGGGGCAGCTATAAGAGACTCCTGTCAGCAAATGCTTCTTGGCATCAGCAATAAAGTCTGGGCTCGTGTCTGCAAATGAGATGGGTCCCTTCGGTAAGGCAGTATCTGGGTGGCCTTTCCTCAGACACTTTCCCACACTTTGTGCGTTTCATTTTGACAGGAGGAATTCTGGATTATTATTTTTTGAGGTGGGTGGGTGGCCCCATCCCTCCAATGGGGGCTGTGCCATTCTACTGAATATGGTCTCTAAAGGTTCTATCTCGCCTTTTGTGAGTATTTCAGCTAATGTCCTCCCTGTTGAGTCCTGGGAATCTCTTGGGTCCCTGGCATCTAGGACGTTCTAGTAGCTACCCCTAGTTCCCCCTCCTCCACTGCTACACACCTCCTTTCACATTCTTGATTCTCTGCACTTCTCCCCCATCTCCTCCTGTATCTGAATCAGCCCCCCTTTTCCTCTCCCTCCTCTCTTCCTCCCAAATCTCTCTCTCCCTCTACCTCCCAAGATTATTTTCTCCCCTTTCTGAGTAGGACTGTAGCATCCACACTTTGCCAGCCCCCTTCTCTTTCATGATACTAAAAAACAGTTATTATCTCTCTAAGCTCTTCTCAGAATATCTTTGAATAAAACCTATTTTGAACACCCTCCTCAAAATTACAAACCCTCTTCTGATGTCTTAGATATTATTTTTTCTTGTCCCAGATTTTATTTTTTCTTTTATTCTGAACTAATTATTGCAACTGTCACAACATTCTAGAACATCAGTTTGACAATCAGCAGTGTAACTTAAGTATTTACAATCACATTTTCATAGTGGGTTCTCAAAATATGCTTATTGACTACTTCACTATCTTGAGTGTGGGGGATGTATAGAGTTGTCATGGAACCCAAGCAGGTCTCAAATTTGCTATTTAGCCAAGAGTCGCCTTAAACTCCTGATTTTCTGGAATCTTCCTCCCAAGTACTAAGATTAGTGCTGTGTGCCATCATTCCTGGTCTTGTGAATGTTATGTAAGAAATGTAAGAACTGAGCTATGTCTCTATTAACCATTGATGCTGTTTTTCACTTAACTATAGTTTTTCAATGCTTTTCACATTTTAAAGAACTATAAATATATAATATTCTCAACAAGTAATCATTTAATGAATCAACAAAAGGACTTTTAAAAAGTTAATGTTCACATGAGTAACAAAAATTTGTTGCTAGTCCTGCTAGAAACACATTGCCCTAACAATTGCTGGTATAATTTCTGTTAAATTATTTCTTCTGAAAGGAGATGGTGGGGAAATAAGCTGAAATACCAAGTGCATGTAACTGCAGCATTTACAATTCAGCAGTTGGCCACGCTCTGTGAGTATACAAATATATTTTCAGTGGAGAAATTAAAGCCACCATCTGATTACTTAGTGCTGTTTGGTTTAGATAAGAATGCTTTCATCTCATTTAAATAAACAATCATTATGTTTTTCATATAAATGAGGATACAAGCTGTGGTAATAACTGCTTATGGAAGTTGCATAAATATGATCTTTCTCAGAGTAATCTTTTGTTACACCCTTGGGGGAGGGGTAATGACAAGTATTTGCAATAGCCTTGTTTATTTATTTATTTTTATTGAGGACATATGCTTGGGAGAATTAAAGTGTAAAAGACCAAACCAGTATTATAACATGGAGTGAAGGAAAATAAGGTAATTATGTAAAGAGGTTTGAAAAGAAGTGTTTCAGATGATTTATCAACATGTAGACTAAGCATGGTTGCTGGACATCTGTGATATGATACAGCATTTGGAGAACAACAAAATAGGTGACATTTGATTTTCTTTGTTTAGTACAGGAAATAAGAGATTAAATATAAAAGGTGATCATTTATTTATTCCTTTGTACGAGGTATACTGGACTTAAATCCAAGTCAGGGACAAGGTTTAGATTTAATGCCAACTTCTGATTTATGATGTCTTTTGAAGAACATCAATTTTGAAGGAAATAATTCTTTCCAAATAAAACTGATTGTCTTTAATGCTAGCTAGTTGGCTTTCAGAGTCTGAACGGACTAAGTTTTTCAATTCTTCAACTGAAAGCTGGCAGGGAGTACTAAAATGCACAAAGGCGAAGGGGGACAAGGAGAAGATGTGAAGTTTAGAATCTAGTGGGCTTAGACACATTTTACTGTGATGAAGTGACTGTATTTCTAGTCTTCTCAATCCTCAAGATAGGGAGGAAGTCAGCTTAATCTCAAAAATTCTTCTAATGTTGACAGATTCAGGAAGCAATGTTCTTTTGTGAATCTCAGGAGAGCTGCAAAGTTGGCTCCACGTAAGTCAAGGGCAGTTCCACTCCCTAATTATAAAAACTAGTTAAGATCTTCAGATGAAGGATATAATTGCTCTGCCTAATTCTGTCATTCTAGTAAAAAATTGGTGAAATGTAGTACCAGTGTAAATTATGTACAACTATGTTTTAAACATTGGAAACCACAGATAGATATAGATGCATCACATATGGGCGGTGTGTGTGTGTGTGTGTGTGTGTGTGTTTGTATATGCATATTTAGGTATATGTATGTTTGTATGTATATATTAGTTGTATTTCTGTTGCAATGAGAAACACTATGTCTTAGAGCAACTTGGGAAACACAGGGCTTATTTCAGCTTTTAGGTTATTGTCTATAATCCAGGGAAGCCAAAGTAATGAATCAAGGCAAGGACTGGATGCAAGAACTGCTGCTGACACTGTAAAGGAATGCTAATTACTGGCTTGCTTCCCCTGGCTTGCTCTGCTACCTTTCTTACACAGCTCAGACCTATGTGCACAGGATGGCACTGTCCACAGTGGGCTTCACCTGCCTATATCAAATAGCAATCAAGAAAATATCCCATGGATATAGCTATAGGCCAGTCTGATGGAAGCAGTTTCTCAACTGAGATTCCCTCTTCCCAGGTATATTTAAATTTTTGTCAAATTGACCAATACAATGTACATGCAAGTGTTGTATGTGAAGGCATATGGAGGCCAGCTGTGTCTTGTTCTGTTTCTCTCAACCTTATTTCTTTGAGAAGTGTTCTCTCCCTGAACCTAGCTCATTGAACATCTTCTGGTGTGGGGAATGCACTTATTCTTGCCTCTCCAAAGCTAGGGTTGTAGAGTCATACCACTATGTCTGTCTTTACCATGGGTGGTGTAGGTCCCAGTTTAGGTTCCCATACTTCTAAGGACAGCTCTTTACCAAGTGATCTCTCTCCCATCCCAGCCCCAAATATGGATGACTGGATTATATGTTAGGTGCTTTTTAGAAAGGAAAAATTACCAAATGTTTACTTGAAATTTTTATGTAAGTTCTGGTTTTAGTTTTCTTTCCAATTCCACTTGATAATCCAAATGCCGGCATTAAGAAAAGTGTCACCTAGTATTAAGTACATGGCCAAACTTTAAAATCTTTTAGTGATACCTAAACAGGACTTCAGTGTTTAACAGTAGTTACATAAGTAATGCCTTCTGCCTAAAACAAACATTAACTTGTTGTTTTAAAGCCTTTGTAATCACACTCAGGCAGATAGATTGCATACGGATGTAGCACATAGAAGCATTTTAAGGAATTTCAGTTGTAGAAAAGCTCTTTAAAGGTCAACCTCATTAAGGCAATGTTTTTGAACCAGTATAAAGTAGATACTATTATTGGAAATCCGTGCAACAACGTAGAATGGCATTTCACTTACAGTTTAAACTTTCCATGGTTAATTTGAAAAGCAAAAATGATCTTTTGGGGAGTTCTTGATCTCTGACTTAAATGACATTTTAATCAATAATAATGATTCCTATGCTATGATTAGAAGAACTTTTGTTCTCTAGAGTACATGGCATGAACAATTGAGAAATTTTCTTTTAGATGCTCTGAAGAAAGGAACTAATATTGCAAGTACCTTTCTACTGAACGAAGAAACATTGGCTTCTCCACGTAGAGGTTCTTTTACTTACTTTCTCTATTTTGTTTTGTTCTGCTTTGCTTTATACAATATTTTTACTTTTACTGCTGACTGTCCCAGCCACAGATAATGAATTTGTTTGTATGGATTTTATAGGGGTATTCATCACTAGATCCAAAATGAGGCTTAAGATAGAACAGGGTATCAGTGCTAGATGTCAGCCAATTCATCTAAAATCCGTGTATGGCCAACTTCATGTCCATGTTCTTAGTATACTTTCTCTGTAATACCTAGAGAGAAGAGTTACTTCTGTTGCTCTCACCTAATTTTTCTTATCAAGAGTATAGCTTTAAAATGTTACCTAGAAAGTCAGACCATGTAGGGAATAATTTGTAGTCACCCAGTAGGCTTCGAAGAGATGGTTCTAGATTGTGTCTACTTTATCTCTGCTCAGTAAGTGAAGTTGAGATATCACACACTCTTAATGACCCTGCTCCCATGGCAGGACACACTGAAAAGAGCAAGACTCTCTACTTTCAATGACAAGTTATTATTAGAAGCTATAAAATATTTATATTTAGTCATTAAACACAACTTATCATGAGGAAATTAAAAAGTCTTGAATGCCAAAACTATCATAAATACAGAAAATATGAATGAGTCTTTAAATTTTTATTTAATGATGAAATGGAAGATCATATTCTTTGTATCCTGCAATACTAATTGAGTGACACCACAATTGAAATATTTATTAAATAAGTGAGAAAAAGATGAATGACTTTTCCAAAACACTTGTCCTATATTTAGATATAATTTAATATTTTATATTATAATCCAGTCCTCTTTTTCTCTCAAGTTCACAGTACACTGACAAGAATGATAGTGAGCAATCCATGTGCCTCAAAGCGAAAGATCATCTGGCAATGTCCACAGAATGTCCTGTCTTCACAAGTCCTTACTAGGATAGTCCCCTATCTGCGAAGGTTTGATGGGGTTGCATATTGATTTTTAACTGAGTTAACTAGTTGGTAAGAGTGAACGCTTTCTAGTCTTTGTAAAGACATGGCAGACTTTCCAGTGAAATAGAATTTGATACCTATAGATACTTTCTATGTCATTTATTTTTGTCTTGCTCAGAGTATGCAGTACAGAAGAGATCATCAAACAAATTTAAGCCTAGCCAAAATAGCAAACATTTTCTACCTTCCTTCCTTCATTTCAGTTAAGCTATTATTTCTCCCTTTTATGTTTTCTGTCCTACATTTTTCTTTTCTTCTTTCCCTCCCTTTTCCCTCTTTTTACCAATTCTATCCTTCCTTCCTTCCTTCCTTCCTTCCTTCCTTCCTTCCTTCCTTCC
>JADRCH010006722.1:0-12315 GCA_019843965.1 Rhynchomys soricoides
ACAGAGACAACCAGGCCAGCTAACACCAGAGATAACCAAATGACAAGGCGCAAGTGCAAGACCATAAGCAACAGAAGCAAATATACATTGGTATCATCAGAACCCAGTTCTTCCAACAGAGCAAGACCTGGATACCCCAACACACCTGAAAACCAGGAATGTTGACCTAAAATCCTATCTCATGAAGATAATAGAGTCCTTTAAAGAGGATATAAATAACTCCCTGAAAGAAATACCTGAAAGCACAGATATACAGGTAGAATCCTTAAAGAGAAAACAGAAATCCCTTAAAGAAATATAGGAAAACACAATCAAACAGGTGAAAGAATTGAACAAAGTAGTTCAAGGCCTAAAAATGGAAGTAGAAACAATAAAGAAATCACAAATAGAGGCAACCCTGGAAATAGAAAGTCTAGGAAAGAAGTTAGGAACTACAGACATAAGCATCAACAAGAGAATACAAGAGACAGAAGAGAAAATCTCAAGTGTATCTTAGATTCCTTAGATAGCTTAGAAGATACTGACACAAAGGTCAAATAAAATTCAAAACATAAAATACTCCCATCCTAAAATGTCCACAAAATCCAGGACACAATGAAAAGACCAAATCTAAGAATAATAGAAATAGAAGAGAACGAAGATTCCCAGCCCAAAGGACCCAAAACATCTTCAATAAAATCATAGAAGAAAACTTCCCCAACCTAAAGAAAGAGATGACTATAAATGTACAAGAAGCCTATAGAACACCAAATAGACTGGACCAGAAAAGAAAACTGTCTCATCACATAATAATCAAAACACTAAAGTCACAGAACAAAGAAAGAATATTAAAAGTTGTGAGGGGAAAAGGCCAAGTAACATGTAAAGGTAGACCTATCAGAATTACACCAGACTTCTCAACAGAGACCTTAAAAGCTATAAGAGCCTGGACAGAGGTCATGCAGACCCTAAGAGAAAACAAATGCCAGTCCAGGCTATTATACCTGGCAAAATTCTCAATCACTGTAGATGGAGAAACCAAAATATTCTATGACAAAACCAAATTTAAACAATATCTATCTACCAATCCAGCCCTATGGAGGATTCTAGAAGGAAAATCCCAACACAAAGAAAAAATAAGATATCAATAATCTTAAAACAAAACCAAAAGGAGAGAATCACATGCACATAATGCCACCTATAACAACAAACATAAAAGTAACTAACAATCATATGTCTTTAATATCTCTCAATATCAAGGGACTCAGGAAATAGTCAAACTCGGGGCAGAAGTCAACGAAAAAAAAACAAAGAGAATGATACAAAGAATCTACAAAACCAAAGGCTGGTTCTTTGAGAAAATCAACAGGATAAGTAAACCCCTACCCAAACTAACTAAAAGGCACAGAGACAGTATCCAAATTAACAAAATCAGAAATGAAAAAAATGAGACAAAAGAAACTGAGGAAATTTTAAAAAATCATCAGTTCCTACTACAAAAGCCTATACTCAACAAAACTTGAAAAGCAAAAGTTAAATCAAGAGCAGATAAACATCCTAAACAGGCCCATATCCCCTAAGGAACTAGAAGTCATTTAAAACCTCCCAACCAAAAAAAGTCCAGGACCAGATGGCTTTAGTGCAGAATTCTACCAGACTTTCAAAGAAGACCTAATACCAGCATTACTCAAATTATTCCATAAAATAAAAATAGAAGGGACACTACCTAATTTATCCTGTGAAGCCACACTTACTCTGATACCAAAATCTTACAGAAACCCAACAAAGAAAGAGAACTTCAGACCAATTTCACTTATGAATATCAATACAAAAATACTCAATAAAATTCTAGCAAACCAAATCCAAGAACACATCCAAACCATCATTCACTGCAATCAAGTAGGCTTCTTCCTAGGGATGCAAGGTTGGGTCAATATACAAAAATCCATTACTGTAATCCACTATATAAACAAACTCAAAAAAAAAAACAACAACAACAAAAAAAAAAACCTCACACAATCATCTCTTTAGATTCTGAAAAAGCATTTGACAAAATACTACACCCCTTCATGTTAAAAGTATTGGGGAGATCAGGAATTCAAAGCTCATATCTAAACATAATAAAAGCAATATACAGCAAACTAACAGCTATTATCAAATTAAATGGAGAGATACTTGAAGCAAACCCACTAAATTCAGAGACAAGACAAGGCTGCCCACTCTCCCCGTATCTATTCAATATAGTACTCAAAGTTCTAGCTAGAGCAATAAGACAACAAAAGGAGATCAAGGGGATACAAACTGGTAAAGAAGTAGTCAAGGTATCAGTATTTTCAGATGATAGTATACATAAGCAACCCCAAAAATTCTACGAGAGAACTTCTACAGCTGATAAACAACTTGAGCAGAATGACTGGCTATAAAATTAACTTAAACAAATCAGTAACTTTCCTTTCTACAAATGATAAATGGGCTGAGAAAGGAATTAGGGAAACACCACCCCTCACAATAGTCACAAATAAAATAATATAAAATATCTTGAGGTAACTGGAACCAAACAAGTGAAAGGTCAGTATGACAAGAACTTCAAGACTCTCAAGAAAGAAATCAAATACGACCTCAGAAAATGGAAAGGTCTCCTGTGCTCATAGATTGATAGGATCAACATAGTAGAAATGGCCATCCTACCAAAATCAATCTACAGATTCAGTGCAATACCCATCAAAAATTCAACATAATTCATCAAAGACATGGGAAGAGCTATTCTTGACTTCATAAGGAAAAACAAAAAACCTCAGAATAATGAAAACAATTCTTAACAATAATAGAACTTCTGGGGGAATCAACATCCCTGACCTCAAGCTGTACTACAGATCAATAGTGATAAAAACTGCATGGTATTGGTACAGAAACAGAGAGGTTGATCAATGGAATAGAATTGATGACCCCAAAATAAAACCACACACTTATGCACACTTGACCTTTGACAAAGAAAGAAGCCAAAACTATACAATGAACGAAAGAAAGCATCTTCAATAAATGGTAGTGGTCTAACTTGTAGTCAGTATGTAGAAAATGAAAATAGATCCATATTTGTCACCTTGTGCAAAGCTCACGTCCAAATGGATTAAGAACCTCAACATAAAACCAAATACACTGAATCTAATAAAAGAGAAAGTGGAAAAGAGCCTTGCACTCATTGGCATTGAGGGTAGGGGCATTTCCTAAACAGAACACCAATGGCTCATTATCTAAGATCAAGAATTGATAAATGCGACCTCATGAAACTAAAAAGCTTCTACAAGGCAAAGGACATAGTCAATATGACAAATTAGCCACCTATAGATTGGGAAAAAACCTTTACTAACCCCACATCTGATAGAGGGTTAATATCCAAAATAAATAAAGAAGCCAAGAAGCTAACCTCCAAAAAACCCAAACAACTCAATTGCATAAGGGGTGTATAAAACTAAACAGAGAATTCGCAACAGAGGAATATCAAATGGCTGAGAAGGACTTAATGAAATGTACAAAGTCCTTAGTGATCAGGGAAATGCAAATCAAAATGACCCTGAGATTCCTCCTTATACCAATCAGAATGGCTAAGATCAAAAACTCAGATGACAGCACATGTTCTCAAAAATTTGGAGAAAGAGGAACACTCCTCCACTGCTGGTGGGATTGCAAACTGGTTCAACCACTCTGGAAATGAATCTGGAGGTTCCTCAGAAAACTGGAAATAGTTTTACCTGAAGACCCAGCTATACCATTCCTGGGCATATACCCAGAAGATGCCCCATCATGCCACAAGGTCACGTGCTCTATTCTTTTCATAGTGGCCTCATTTGTGATAGGCAGAAGCTGGAAACAACCCAGAAGTCCCACACCGGAAGAATGGATACAGAAAATGTGGTAGATGTACACAATGGAATACTACTCAGCTATTAAGAATGAGGACATCATGAGTTTTGTAGGCAAATGGATGGAACTAGAAAATATAATTTTGAGATAACTAAGACCCAAAAGGACATGTATGGTATGTACTCACTAATAAATAGACATTAGCCAAAAAAAAAAATACAGAATACTCAAGAAAGTTAACAAGCCTAAGGGCCCAAGTGAGGATGCTTCAATTCACGTGGAAAGGGGAAGAAAACCATCATGGGGGGGGGCAGAGGAAGGGAGGGACCTTGGTGGGAGAACAGAGGGGGAGAGTAAATGGGGAACATGATCAGGTATTGGGGGAGGCAGGAGTGAAGCCCTGAGGGCCAGTAGAATGAATGGAAACAGGCAATCTTGGGAGGGGGGGGGGACCCTCCATAATGTACCAGAGACCTGGGAGGTGAAGGAGTCTCAGGACTCAAAGGAAGGGACCTTAGATGAAATGCCCAGCAGTGGGGAGAGGGAACTTGTAGAGTCCACCTCCAGTAGAAAGACAAGACATCAAGCAGAGGGATGGGATTGCTGTCCCACAGTCAAAAACTCTGACCCAAAATTGTTCCTGTCTAAAAGAACTGCAGGGACAAAAATGGAGAAGAGACTGAGGGAAAGGTGGTCCAGTGACAGATTCAACTTGGGATCCATCTAAAGGGGAGGCTCCAAGCCTTGACCCTATTACTGATTTTATGGTGTGCTTTCAGACAGGAGCCTAGCCTGGCTGCCTCCACACCAGAGGGCCAAGCTGCTGACTGAGACAGATGCAGATATGTACACCTGACCAATAGACTGAAGTTGGGGATCCCTGTGGTTGAATTAGGGAAAGGCTGGAAGAAACTAAGGAGGAGGGTGACCCCATAGGAAGACCAGCAGTCTCAACTAACTTGGACCCCCAGGTTCTCTCAGACACTGAGCTACCAACAAGGCAGCCTACACTTGCTGGTACATGACCCGTGAAACATACACAGCAGAGGACTGCCTGGTCTGGCCTCAGTGAGAGAAGATGCACCTAACCCTCGAGAGACTTGAGGTCCCAGGGAATGGGGAGGTCTGGGTGAGGTGGGTTGTGGAGTGGGGACATCCTTTTGGAGATGGGGGAGGAGGAAATGGGATGAAAAACTGTTGGAGGGTGGACCAGGAGGGGGATAACAACGGAACTGTAAAAAAAAAAAAGACTAAAGATACTTTTTTAAAAAGAAATAAAGAAACAAAGAAAACAGAGGAGAAAAACAAATTCTGCTTTGTGACACCAAAATCCACCCAAAGGTGTGCTTTCCTTAACTTCTGTGGGCTGTGTTCTCTCTTGAGGGGTTTTTGCACTAGACACATCACTGGCAGATAGACTGGCTTTGGGGATGTGCAAAATGCAATATCTAGCAACAGGGAGCTGTAGTAAAGAGTGTGGGATTATACTGGAATGCCAGACGTCCAGAGGCATCCCAAACGGATCCAGGAATTACAGGTCATTTCTCCCCAAAGATGTTGGTCCAACAGAATAACAGTTGCATACAGATTCAGGAGGAAACCTGCAAGACTGTCCAATTACTCAAAGAACCCTGCCCTCTAGGACGTGAGCAGGAACATCATCAAGGCCCAATCTTAAAAGATGCAGAAATGAGTGAGATGAGATAATGACCAAGTCTTCCTCCTCTGAAGCGGGACTGCAGGCCAGGTGTTAAAGTGCAGTGGAAATCATAAAAGAAATGTTAATAGGAAAAACAGACAGCTAGTCAATAAAAACCTAAAGCCAGAGAAATGTTGAGCCAAGAATCAATTGCTCTGATGAAGCTATTAAGAAGGGTTTTTGTAGTTTGAAATCATTTATTGAAGAAACAGACTTTCAGTCAGTGAGCCTGGGAAGCTCTTAGTAGGTATGCAGGATTTTTGAATGTTACCAGTGGAGGTAGCAACCAGTGGTTACACCTACCACACAATACCGCAGTACCAACCTTTCCGTAATTTATCAGCACTGGAGAATCTCACTTTACACATTCCCCTCCTGCCCTCATCCTCCTCTTTCTATTGGGTTGCTTTGTCACCTTGTGACCTATCAGTGAACCAGATAACTGATGGCATCCTATGAACAGTCCCACATCAGCAAACACAGTACTTTCTTCCCTCTCTTCTGGCTTTGGCTGACAGTGGCTCTTTCTACAAAGCCTTCTTATTGTTTGTTATTCCGTAACAAACCCCGAATGGCCCTCCCTGTACAGGTACAACTGCATCTTTCATCAGCACTGATGGACATGACATGATGTGTGAGCCATCTCCTGCAGTGCAATGCAAAAGCCAAGGGGGGGACAGGCTGTTAGGAATCTTTCAGACTGCTGACCAAGAAATAGAGTTTCTTTCTTTCTTTATCAATGTCATTTGAAATGAATCTCATGATATTTCTGAAACAGAATTATGACAAATTGAATAGGAAACAATGGCTTATTTTACAACCTGGTGGAATGCCAAATTTTTCCTAATAATAACACGTGTAAAAGCCAATGGAGTATAATTTCTTTGCTGGTAAATAACAAGCATCATCTATAATTCCCATTCACATATGTTTATTACGTCTCTGTAAGTGTGTGTGCACAGTTCATAGATTATGTAGAGACATATTCTCTATGCCAGACCTCAACTGAGGGCTATCAGCTCGCTCCAAGCTCTACGTGAGTCCCAGGAATTGAACCCAGCTTTATCAGGCTCTGTGGCAAGTGCCTTCACTGTGGACCCATCTCACAGGGTCCACATATAAATGTTTTCAAAACAAGGCCCAGTCCAACACTTCCATCCTCTTGGTGTAATGTGATAACGGGATGATAGTCTCTGGTGAGCTTGAGGAATGTTCAAAGGCGCCCTCTGTTCCCTCAGAAAAAGCTGCATGGTTCCCTTATCCAAATTCTACTCCCAATGAAATCATTCTCATGATAGTGTCTGAGAGTAAATCCTTTTTAGCAGCTCATTTCCTGGGCAAAGCCCCAACCTTCACATGTGTTTTTCTCACTCTGTCCTTGTTGCTATTGGCTAGAAGAAAAGAGTAAAATTTGAAAGGTACCAGTTGACAATAGCTATTTGCTTTCACTTGGCTAAGTCAGCCTCAACTAGCCAAAGAAAGAAATCTTCAAGTCGGGGTCATTAGTAAGAAAGAAGAACATATGTGTTAAAGCCAAGCTAATGGAAACATCTTCTGTCCTGCATGTGCTTTACCACACTTATCCTGGTTTTCCCATTATATGAGCAATTGGGTCTCTCTTTGATGTGGAGTTGGGTGGTGTGGCAGTCACTTCTAATTGTCAACTTGATACAGTCTAGAATCACCCAGGGAAGAGAGTGTCAATGAGGGACTGCCTAGATCAGGTTAGCCTGTGGGAGACTGCATTAATTGATTTGGAAAGGTTTACCCATTGTGGGTGGCACCATTCTCTAGACGGATGATCCTGACCTGTGTACATGTAGATAGGGGGCTGAGCACAAGTCAGCATCCATGCATGCATTTCTCTTTGCTCTTCACTGTGGATGTGACCGGACGCTTCAAGGTTCTGCCCTGACTTCCCCTGGTAATAGACTGTCACTTGGAATCATAAGCAGATAAACTCTCTACCCTATGTTGCTTTATGTGAGTGTATTTTATCACAGCAACAGGAATGAAAATGGGAACAGTATGAAGTGTGTTTGTGCCCACCCATAAAGAAGGGCTAAGTGGAAGTCCAGTATTTCCTGAGCTTTCAAGGGTGGTGATTTCTAGGGTGAGGACTGGTGGGATGTTTCCTGAGCTTGGGTGAGTTCTGGGATTAGTGGGTTTTCCTGTTAAAGGATTGATGGGATTCTATGGCAAGTTCAGAAATGGTTTGTGGTTTTTTTTTTTTTTTTTTAATTTTATTTCTTATTTTGGCCCCGGTTTTGCCTTGGGGTCAAGTCAGGGTTATGCTGGTCATTAGTAAAGGGGTACTACTTGACAGAGATCACGAGGTGTGGCCTTGTTGGGATGAACATGTGCGGACTTGTTGACGGAAGAGTATCACTGGGGTAGGCTCCTTGACACCCCAGTTTTCAAAGCATGTCCACCCCACCCCATTTTAACTTGGAGAGTACTCCTCACTCTAACCCTATGTGTTTGGTGACCTCTCACCACTCCAAGGGTTGACCAAGCCACACAGGTATGGACCAGCCAACTGCACATCCTCCCGGCCCGAGAGCTGGGCTCATGGGTGTGCATCTGCGTACTTGCAGGTTCTCCTGGAGACAATCGATCTCCTCAAAGACCAGAACTTCTTTAGTCATTTGCTGGCCTGAAAGAAAGAGCTTTGAAGTCCTGGAAGATCTGATGAGTGCTTGAACACAAAGCCAAGGCAGTGGGAGAAGGGCAGGAGGGACACAGGGAAAGATCATCAAGTTATAATGGTATTGAGCCCAGAGTCCCACTCTGCCAGATGCCAGAATACGTGTAGATATTTGCAGCTGAGTGAAAAAAATAAACTCGTCTTTGGCCCTAGTCATTTGAGCAGATGTTCTAATGCTTGTAAATTAACACACGGGGAAAAAAGCAGACATGTTTAATCCAAAGCCATCTCTCTGAGTCCAGGCCCCATCCCAAACTCAGCAGGGCTTTGAGCCTTGAGGCTGAGACTTGCACACAGCAGGGTTTTGACCATCTCAAGTCTCTTGAAAACTGACATTGCAATGTGATCAGAGAGCGGTCAGCAAGTTTTCATTTTGTAGATACACTCAGAAATCTGAATTCCATCTATGGAATAATGAAGAAAAAGATACAAGGGTAACTGGAAACAACTCCCGGCGGTCGTTGATCTTGGAATTGGAACTCACAAACGCTTGAAAAGTCAGAGGATGACTATGACCATGACCATGACTTTGCTCGCTGGCTGGCTGAGAATTGCCATCAGATGACTCCTTTCTTAATAAAATTAACCGGATGAATTGTATGGCAGGAGAAAGCCTCAAAATTTGCTTATCTCTGGTTTTGAGTATGACACTCTGATTTGTTTGTGAAATTAATTGCTGTAATCTACATGTCTATATTCCAGGTAAGACTAATCAAACCATCCAACAGATTACAATCTTGTGGAAATTGAAAAATGAAGCCCTGAAATGTTTATAATGGAAGGTTGGCGCCATCTTGTGGTCATGCAGAAAACTAAGTAACAACCGCACTGGGTTCTCAGCATCTTTCCCGTTCCTTCAGGACTTCAGCCATTTTAGATGTTCATTGGTGAATCACCCGTCTCACTTTCTAATGGCGGAAATAACTAGTCGAGCTAGACAGTTACACGCCTCTGTCACAGAAACCTGCCCATAGAATCTAGAAAAGCCACTCATGGCTCCAACTGCTATCCCATAGCTGGTGCTCACCTCCCACTAGAGTCAGCAGGATTGCCACAGTTTGACCCAAGGAACCTAAGGGAAATGCCTGTCCATGGGGCACTGGTGGTGGTGGTGTGTGTATTTGGGGCCTGGGGTTACCTGTCAGCAGAGTAGCATTTAGGGACAGCCTGGGTTTGACCATGAAAGCTGAAATTCCTGAATTATATCAGTTGTTGGTTTACCAACTCCCAGACTTCTATGGCTACCATTTTGTAAAGCTACCAGAGAGTGTGCTCACTGTCTCTGTTGCTAATCAGTGGGAGAGGTTTAAACCTTCTGTCAGGACCAAACCACAGGTTGATAGGCTAAAATGGGAACATGCTGCCTTCCTCGCCCCTTTCAGACCTCCCTCAGCCAAACCACAGGGTCTGTTCACAGCCTATCTTCTCTGCTAACTTCCAGGAGGAGAAAATTTGTTTTTAATATTTGTCAGTGTGTGTGTGTGTGTGCACTTGAGTGGGTGGTTAGACAAGTTGAGGCATCAGTCTTCTTCCATTGTTTGGATCTGGGGCCTAATCTGGTTGCCAGTCTTTGAAATGTGTTCTTTTACCTGCCGAGCCATCTTAACATCTGCCCCACAACTTATATCTCTGGAGCTTGGTTCCACGGCCTTAAGCTGAGCACATTCAGGATGATCGGTCCTCCTTCACTGAGCATGCTCAAGATCAGATTCTCCCATTTTACCAATGGATAAAATACCCATGCTTTCTCTGCTCAGGGAACACATTGCCTTCCAAAGGATGTGCACACTTCCTTACCTGTGGTAGACCATGAGTCTTCACTCTCTATGCCCCATCTCTGTTATTTTGGTCTTGTCCTCACTAACACAACAGCCCCTGTTGTTCAGTTACATCATCTCCAAACAGAGTAGAGGCACACAGCAGCACTTGCAGGCGTGTGTGCGCATGTGTGCATGTGACAACACCAGGCATTTGCTCTGTACTTCTCCACCCTTCCCCTTTGAGACAGGTCTGTATGGAACCTATAGCTGAACTGGTAGATAGAGAGCCCCAGAGATCTCTATTGCTCCCGGTGCTGGACATATAAGACATGTGCGGCCACAGTTAGCTTTTGGCATGAGTCTCGGGCATTCAAACTCTTTAGGGTCCCTAAAGCTTGCACAAATGCTCTTACACACTGAGCCGTCTCCTAGCTCATAGAGCATGGTTTCTTAAATATTCACAAGCATTGGCTTTTTTCGTCTGTAAACACAGGGGGAGGGAGGGACATTTCCAGCTTCACCCACAATACTTGAGAAATGTTAGATCCTTCAACTTCTATCCCTTTGTTTCATCCTAACCCTGAAAATGAGGTCAGAAAAGATGCCCTTGATATTCTGTGACAGTGTTTCAAAGAGCCACCTGCAAATGCTTGCATCTCACATTCCCAAGATTGAATAACCTGGATCTCCTTGGTCTTACTTAGCCATACCAGCTTCAGGTTGTGACTAAATCTACTGAGGCTGTGGACTGATGGCAACATTTCTGTTCTCCAGGTTGAAATATTATGCCCTGCAGGGGGAGAAGGAGAAAGAAGAGGAGGTGCAGGGAGGGGTGCGCCCTAACTAGGTGCTCATGGAACTTTAAAGGTCACTCTGAGCAACAAATAATTGCTATGGGAGAGGGAGCTCTTCTGGTGCTGCCGAAGTCGCAGCTCTCCTGAGTTGTGACCCATGCTGGGTGGAATATTGTCTTTGATCACTCCCAGGCTGAGGTCCATCCAGGAAGTCATTCAGTATCACACCACACATCAACCCAGCACCCTTCCCTAAAACCACATGCATAGCATCGGTCAGCCACTTCCAGAAGGATTGGTCTTCCCCAATTCAAACAAATACTCCAGGATGAGTCTTAGCGTTATACAGTGAGAACAGAAGGGTAGACCATGGATAAAAGAACCTTCCTAAAAGCTGATTCCCTAAACTGAGCTCAGAGATCCAGGAAGCCAGCCATTTAGGGACTGCAAAAGAAAAGCCCCTGACCCCATCCCAGAAACATGGTGGTTACAAAAAGAGACAACAGACCCCACACTTTCAAAAACAGCTTATCTAAAGAGAACAGTTAACTTCTCCATCCTGCCCCTTCCCCACTTCCTAATCATTAGTAGCAAAACCCCAGCTTAGCATGCAGTCTGCAAACTCTGGCCCTGACGGGTCCTGCCCTCCTGTAGCTGCATAGACAGTGCTATGTGTCCACACTCCTTCCATCCCATATAACATGCTAGAAATCAGGCCCTGTTGCACACATCTATGGGCACCCAGCAGCCTGGTGATTTATCAGACTCTGATGGAGACCTCTGGATGAGCACCACATACCAACTGTCTTAGGGTTTCTATTCCTGCACAAACATCATGACCAAGAAGCAAGTTGGGGAGGAAAGGGTTTATTCAGCTTACACTTCCATGCTGCTGTTCATCACCAAAGGAAGTCAGGACTGGAACTCAAGCAGGTCAGGAAGCAGGAGCTGATACAGAGGCCATGGAGGGATGTAACTTACTGGCTTGCTTCCCCTGACTTGCTCAGCCTGCTTTCGTATAGAGCCCAAGACTACCAGCCCACAGATGGTACCACTCACAAGGGGCCCTCCCACCTTGATCACTAATTGAGAAAATGCCTTACCGCTGGATCTTATGGAGGCATTTCCTCACCTGAAGCTCCTTTCTCTGTGATAACTCCAGCTTGTGTCAAGTTGACACAAAACCAGCCAGTACAATGGATTCCTTGTCAACTTGACACACAAACACGTCACTATTAAGCCCAAACCTTACTTTCTTATCCCCGAGATCTCAAAAACTTTTAAAGTTCCACAGTCTTTACATATTAAAAGTTCAATCTCTTTAAAATATCCAATATCTTTTAAAATTTAAAGTCTTTTAAAAATTCAAAGTCTCTTAAATGTGGGCTCCACTAAAATACTTTCTTCCTTCAAGAGGGAAAAATATCAGGGCACAGTCACAATCAAAAACAAAGTCAAACACTAACCATCCAATGTTTGGGATCCATTCACGATCTTCTGGGCTTCTCCAAGAGC
>JADRCH010006734.1:0-14090 GCA_019843965.1 Rhynchomys soricoides
TCTTGGGCCCCATTCTGACCCTGGTTTGGGCCTTTGGGGACTAACCTGAGCCTGGCTCAAGTTCTGAGACCTGTCTCAGTCACTTCCGCATAGGAGTGACTCAGCAAGACCTGTTTGGCCCTCCCTCTACCCTGTCATTGTTGACATGGAGCTATGCCATTGGCCCTGTCAGTCACGCCTTCACCTTCCCCGCCTCCTACGTCATCTCTCCCCATACCTAAGTGCCCACCCCCTTTGCCTTCTCTATATAAGTGAGAGAAATTGCTACATTAAAGTTGAGTTCCTGCTTTGACAAGCCTGGTGTGTTTCTTTTTGGCCACCGACACTCACCATCCCGCTCAGCCCCGGATAGACTCGGCTGGACCCGGACCTGCCAGCTAGGAGCTGAGAGGGCCTCATTAGTTTTACAACACCATGCAACTGTCACCACCATCTATTTCAGAATACTTCCATCATCAAAACAAGACAAAACCAGATACCCCATTCTCTGTTCCTCCAAACCCTGGAAATCACCACTCTGGCCCATCCTAGTATTGCACCCAGCATGTGGCCTTTTGTGCCTGGTCTCTGTGACAGCAGTATTCTTAAGCTTCACCCAGGCTGCAGCAAGTGTCAGTGTTTCATTCTTTCTTGCAGCTGAATAAGAGTCCATTCATTGGGTGATGAAAAATTAGGTTGATTCTATTTGAGAGCTATTATGACTAATAACGACGTGAATTCTTGTCCGCAGCTAGTCTTAGTTACTTTGTGGATTCTTTCCCCCATCCTTTATGCCCTGATTTCACCTCCTATCACTAGACAGAAGAGAAAGAAGGCTAAAGGAGAGAGAAAAAGATTCATGAATTTAATTTGTTTTTTTTCTTTGAACATGACTACTTACAAACCACCACCAAGCCCCCGAAAAACCAGCGACAACCAACTCCACCTGTTAGGGTCCTAGCATTTATATACCCTCCTAAAAGTCTAAAATTTACCAGAATTCCAAACATCATTCAATCACAGAAACTGTCTGCAGCTGGCAAAACCATACCACCTGCTCTCCATGACCCCTTCATGCATTCAAACCCAGCACCACCTAGGTGATTCTTACATATTACTAACTCTGGCTGCCAGCATGATGTCTGTCTCTGGAACACAGCTTCTTTGTGATCTCAGAAAATACTTCCCAGAACATTTCACCTCAGCAATGCTGGTCTCTTCTTAACCACCGCTAATTTCTTAGCTTCAGCTAACCAGCATCAATTGTCTCAGTAACCACAATAGACTCTAAAGCTGTGAGTCCTGCTGCTTGCTGGAGTTGGTACATGTCCCCCTTGTTCTGTTACATCATCATCAGCTTTCTGCTTTCCAACTCCTTCACTGCCTATGCTTGGCTTTCCTGTGACTTGCTCTGCAGACTTACCTTGAACTCAGAGATCTCCCTGCTTCTGTCTCCTGAATGCTGGGATTAAAGGCATTTAACACCACACCTGGACCTAAAACCTTTACCTGTTCACAAGATCTTTATAAATTCTGGATTGTAGTTCATTCCAGATATAGTCAAATTGACAACCAAGAAAAGCCAGCACAGCTTCCATCAGATTGCCTTGCAGTGAAGTCTGGGACATTTTCTCAAATGATGGAGCTGCAGACACTACCAGGCCTGGCCAGGTTGAATAACAAAGCAAGCCAAAAACAAAAACAAAAACAGGAGGAGCAAGCCAGTATACAGCAATCCTCCATGTCTTCTTTCAGTTCTTGCCTCAAGTTCCTGCCTTGATGCTCTCGAACAATTGACTGTTAAAAAGTGTAAAAACCCTTTCCTTTCTAACTTGCTTTTGGTCATGGTCTTTATCACAGTAATAGAAACCTAATTAATACAGTGTTGAATGATTGGTCCAGCGTCTATACCATTAGTAAATATTTAGACCTTTAAGAGGTGGGACCTAATGAAAGGCTTTGGACATGGGTCCTTGATGGGAATTGTGGTGCCCTTTCCCCTTCCTCTGGTCTCTTGGACTGGACTACGAAGTAAACACTTCCTCCACCAGTCTGGACCATAGTGCTATCTTGTCATAGTCCCCAAAACAATGGAGTGATCAGTCATTGACTGAAACTCCAAAGCTGTGAGCCAAAATAAGCCTCTTCCCTTCACGAGCAGATCTCTGGTATTTGTTATGATAGAAAGCTGACTAACATGCACATCTATTCTTCTCTACATTTTCATTCTGGGATGTAGAGGTGGGCTGGATGGTAAGAGAAGCAGCAGAAAATTTAAAATCACTATTTAAAATCTTGGGAGATGTTTCAGTGGTAAAGTGCTTACATGTGGACCTGAGTTTGGATCCCCAACGCTCACAAAAAACCTCAAGCATGGCTGTGTATGCCCATAACTCTAGAGCTAAAGGAAAAACATAGACAGGAGGCATGCTGGGACTTGCTAGGTGCCTGTTTGGGGGGAAAAAAAGCAACCCTTAGGTTCAGTTAGATTCTGTCTCAAAAACAGAGAAGCAATTGAGGAAGATATGCAACATTTATTTCTTGCCTCTGCACCCATACATACATACTCACACATGTACCTACATCCACATATACATAGGCACTCACATGCACGCACGCACGCATGCACGCACACGTGCACAAGCGCGCACACACACACGCACACATAAATGCATAAAATATGAGGTACTAACTTCACAGACAGAAAACAACCTCATTACTTGTACTCCCTCCTGTCCCTACAGCCTTGTAGAAGAGTGTTCACAAACAGTAAGTAGGGAACACTCCAGGCTTGTGAGTGCTTTACTATAAAGCAGGGACTCTGATACATATACCAGGCTTCTCTTGAGAGACCAGACCAACTCCATCTTGGGTTCAGGCTCCATCTTACAGGACCTGACCTACAGTTGAACTCAAGTTAATCAACAAGTCTGCACCTTTCACTCCCTAACCACCACCAATGAGGAGGAAAGCAGAAGTTACAGATATACCTAAAGATATTCACTTATAAGTTTATGGTTTGACTCCCAACACCAGCCAATCATTTTAAAGGACAACAAATTCCATAATAGCCCCCCAATCATATGTGTGCCAAGCTAAATACTTCCTTGCTTGTTTGCTTGTCTCTATAAAATGCTTGCTTGAAACTGGGTTCGGGGCTTCACCCTCCTGTCCTGCTTCATCAGGGTCGGCAGTGAGCCCAAGCTCAAGCTTGAATAAAAAGACCCCAGTGAGATTGCATCAGAATCAGCTCCTTGGTAGTCTTTTGGGATTTCGTAAAATGGGCACGACACTCTGAAGCTACATTAGATCACTGGCCACGTCAGGTGGGAAAGCATGCAGAGAACCTCAGGCCCACAGTGAATGAACAATAGAGGTACCTAGGAAGGCAGCAGAGCAGATCATGGAGAACAAGAAAAGTCTGTAGGATTGTGGATGTACAACAGTGGGGAGAGCACTCACCTAGCATGCACAAAGCTCTGGCTTTGATAACTAGCACTGCATAAACCAGACAAAGTTGAATATGCCTATAATTCCAGCACTCAAGAAATAGAAAGGGAATGATCAGGAGCTTCAGGGGCATCATCAGCTACATAAAAGATACAAATCTAACCTAGGCTAAATGAGATAATCTCAAAAAAGTTTTTAGAATGAAGACTAAGTGAAAGAAGAGAACATGAAGGAAAACTTATATGCAGAAATAGAAATAGACTAAGACCTATAAAATTGGCAAACAGAAGGAAATATACCTAGAAGGAAAAAAATACGCATCAGCTCTTCTGATTCAAATAATGATGGAGATAAAAAGGGGTGCATTATGTTTGATGATAACACAGTAAGACACCTGTGGTGTGCTGCTCCTGAGGCCCTCAAACCTACTACCTCCAGAAGCTGATCCGTGGCGATCATGACTATATTGTCAAATGCAAGGGATAGTAAAAAAGAGTAACTCAGCATCAAGGCCAAAAATGAAACAGGCCAACATATTAGTCAGGGTTCTCTGTAGAATAACAGAACTGAGAGAATGAACATATACAGGATGTGGTCCAGCCAGTCCAACAATGGCTGTCTACCTGTTTAATCCAAGAAGCTGGATGTCTCAGCTGATCTTCAATATATGTCAGAATCCTGAGGAAGTAAGCTTTAATGTCTGTCAGTGAAGGAATGAACCTGCCAGCAACAGTGAGGGCAAGCAGGCAAAGAGCAAGAGCTTCCTTCTTCCACGTCCTTTATACAGTCAGCCACTAGAAGGTGTGGTCCAGATTAAAGGTGGATCATTATACTCTAAATTATTTCATTAAGAAAAATCCCTCGTTGGTGTACCCAGCCATTTAGGTTTTAGTTAATTCCAGATATACTCAAGTTGACAACCAAGAATAGCTGTTTCAGCCAGGAGAAAGGGTCACCTTAAGAACTGTACCCTGAAATTCCTGCACAGGTCCAGGGAAAAACAATATCTAAGCCCCAAAAGACAGCGTTGCAGCACCCAGTTCATCCTAAACACATCAACAACTCTAGCTGGTATGGTGGTGTACACTTATAATTTCTGTTCTCTTAAGGCTGACTCGGGAAGATTACTATGAATTCAAGGTTAGCCCGAGCTAAATTGTAAAACCCCTGTCTCAGAAATACAAAAAAAGGATGGAGAAGGACTAGGAAAATGGCTCAATAGTTAAGAGCACTGGGTTTTTTTTTCCAGAGAACCTAGGTTGGATGCCCATATTCTCAGCATCCACATGGCAGCTCACAACAATTTGTATCTCCAGTTCCAGAGGATCCAACAACCTTTGCAGGCACCAGGCATATACACAGTACACAGACATACATGTAAGCAAGACTCCCATATACATAAAATAAATAAACCCGGGGTTGGGGGTGCAACACTAGAGAGACAGCTTAGCAACTGAGAGTGTTTGCTACTCTTCCCAAGGACCCCAGTTAGGTTTTAGCAGTCACACCAGGCAGCTCACATCCACATGTTACTCCAGCTCTAAGGGTTCCAATATACTTTTCTGCTCTCCATAGGCACTGTGACTTTCACTTATACAGACACACACATAGTTGGCCTACATTACAGAGATCCACCTGCCTTTGTGTCCTGAATGCTTAAATTAAAGGCATACACCATTACACCCAGCTATAAATAAATATCTTAAATGCCATCAATTGGTCATGTAGCAATTTATTCCCGGTTTAACTTTCATGATATCAAAACTAGCTCGAGGCAAGGGGTAGATCCTCTGAAAAGCCAGGAAAACATGGGGCTTATCCCCTTCTTGGGACATCTTCCTGGTAAGAGAGGGTAAGGCAGAAAACAGGGGTCTAGGAAAGGAAAGAGACCATATAGGCAGGACAAGGGAAGGCTGATGGATGCTACAGTGGGCAGAGCAGCACAATAGAAAGAACATGCAAGAAAGGAGAGGGTTGCAACTGCTAGACTCAGAAGGCAGTTTATAGATTGGCAGCAATAAATAATTTTGAATTCCAACTGAAGATATAGCTCAGCAGTACAGTGCTAGCCTGCTAGCCTAGCATCTGTACAGGAGGTGCCACAAAGCAAAAAATAAATAAATGAAAATAAAAGACAGACAGGGACAAGTGAAGGGGGAAAGAAACATAAGAAAAGAATACAATGAAAAAGCAGCAGGCATTCTGGAAGAAATCTGTTTCCTTGTTTTAGAGTGATCGTCAGTGTAGTAGAACTCTATAGAAACAGGAACACTGAGAAGTAATATTTAGATCCCAAGAACAAACCAGAGGAGGTTGCCATGCCTCCTTCTCCAGGAGTAACATGAACAATCAGAAAGCTGTCCCTCATTCTGCTATGTCCAATGAGCAGGTCTTTGAACCTCCCTGGGCTGAGGTGGCTGTGTTCTGGCCTACCCATGGGGAGCCACAGCAGCCCAGAACCAGATAGGCACTTGGGAAGGCTTAAGGCACCACAAAAAGATTGCACCTGGAGCTATGTGGAAAACAACAGGTAGCTTTTTTGATGGCAGATGCGAATACAATGTGAATTGTTTTTAGGAAACAAGAATGAGGCTAGAATGAAAGTAACAGTGACCAGAGTAACAACAAAGGCTTTCACAGTCTACCCAGGAATGCAAAACATGTGGAATTGTCATGGGAATTTCAGAAACCAAAGGCTAAAACAGCTAGAAACAAGCACTATGACTTTACAACAAAGGACAAGAGGGATCAGGGTTTGATGTGTGTTGGGGTAACTTTTTTCACATTGTGTGATGATGTGTCTCTGTGTTTTCAATATCTCATTAAACTATCTCATTAAACCAAATCCCTCAGACTCTTCCCAATCATTGCCTGTGTGCTAGCCTGCTCTCTAAGCAATCTGCCCATACTGCCCAAAGCTAGAACTGATTGAGCCCCAAGGCCAGGTCAGAGGAACATGGGCCAAATGGACCAACCACAGATCTTTAAAACCTGATGGGTAGATGGAACCCAAAGACTCCAACTCTCACTATAATTCAGGAATCCATGACATGTGAGAATCAGACTTCCAGGCCCAAACATTGCAGTTCTACAGTTCTGGGTAGAAACCCTGCCCGCTGCCCCACCATATCCCTGTGATGGGGCTGATTCACTGTTCAGGTGTGAGCTGGAGACCCCTGGGAAGGGAAACCAGAGCTGTAAGACACAGGGTCCCATGGGCTTCAAAGGCAAGCAAGAAGTTTCCCAAATGGGTATATAAGTGACTGTCCATCCTTCGTACTGAAAAAAATATTTGTGGATAAAATGTATGTATTGAGAGGAGGAGCACACCCCACATACATATACTTCTTAAAAGAATAAACAAGTCAGCAAGGAAATATGAACTACTCAGGCAGATACCTAAGAGATGGCAGAAATCCAGAGGCAGGTAACTGTTGTAACTTTTATCCTGAGGCCATTTGCAGGACCAGGGAAACCTGAGCTTTAGTTTTTCAAAGTCTCAAAGGGCACAGGGCACATCCCCAGTGTTCAGCCAAGTGGGAAATCTAAGGAGAGCTTACCCCAAGTCCAATTGGGATTTCCAAAAGATACCCCTCAGTGTGAGAGTCAGCCAAAAATAAACCTCAGCTATTCTCCCCTCCCCCTGGAACTATCTGCAGAAAAATCAAGTGTGATCCCATCACATAGAGAGGCAAAAGATAACTTACCCCAATAATTTGAGATTACAAGGTGGCTCTCACATGGACCTGAGATCCAAACTCCAATACCTGAGAGACCACAAAATACTCGGTGCTTGCTGTGTACTGGTAGTGGGAAGACGGGTCCCACATAACCTCGATTAGGTAGGTCCAGCAATTCCTTTCCTGATTTATATCCTGGAGCAATGCTTGGTCAAATGCGTTAGGAGGAGCCCTGGACAAGAATTTCACAAAAGTATCATTTTTAGGAGCAAAATAAAGGTAAAAGCCAAAAAGGCTCCTCGGTAAGACCAAGAACAAACACACAGGATAGAGTAGGAAACCCTATAACAGTGAAAAAGAGTGGCAAACTCAGTAGGTGAGTTGCAAAAATAACGTGTCCAAGGTCTTGATAGAAGGGGCTTTGGTAGAGAAGAAGTGCAGGAGAAAAGATGTAGGAAGGCAAATCTTTTTAAAGGTTTACTTTTTCCATATGAGTATTTCTCTCTGTCTCTCTCTGTCTCT
Source organism: Rhynchomys soricoides (assembly GCA_019843965.1). Taxonomy (NCBI): domain Eukaryota; kingdom Metazoa; phylum Chordata; class Mammalia; order Rodentia; family Muridae; genus Rhynchomys; species Rhynchomys soricoides. The sequence continues at coordinate 7,632 of JADRCH010006734.1, forward strand.
GTCTCTCTCTGTCTCTGTCTCTCTCTCTCTCTCTCTCTCTCTGTGTGTGTGTGTGTGTGTGTGTGTGTGTGTGTGTATGTATGTGTGCCACATTTATGTAGTGCCCTAGGCGGCCAGAAGAGGGTATTAGATCCTCTGGAACTGTCTTTAGATGATTGTTAGACACCATGTGGGTGCTGGAAAGCAAACTGGAATCCTCTACACGAGAGACAGGTGCTCTTAACCTCTGAACCATCTCTCCAGCTGCTACATTTCTATTTTAAACAGACACATGTCTCTAAAAGACTGGAGAAGATCATTTCAGCCTAAGCCTACAGGGAGAAGAACTGAATTATTCTGTAAAGAGAACAAAAAGACTTTGATACTTGAGATGTTCATTCCAGATTTAAGTATTACTCGGTTAAAAATCTGAGACATTGAGAAAGCGAACTGCCCACTTGTGTGGAGGAGTCAGAGGAAGGAGGGCTCCAGATGCAGGGACTGAAGAAAAGCCGGAAGGTAAGAGCCTGCCTGCTTCCACCTGTGGCGGGAGACCCCTGCCTGGGCCACCAGGCCTCCATAGACAAACAGCAAAGGGAGAAAGCGAACAGCCCACTTGTGTGGAGGAGCCAGCGGAAGGAGGGCTCCAGAATCAGGGACTGAAGAACAGCCGGGAGAGAGAACTGGTCTCCCAGGAATATTGACATCTGGGCTTGAAGAAAAGACAAGCCACAGTCAGAGAGAGAAAGACCAGCTAACACCAGAGATAACCAGATGGTGAAAGGCAAGGGCAAGAACACAAGGAACAGAAACCAAGACTACTTGGCTTCATCAGAACCCAGCTCTCCTACCACAGCCAGCCCCGGATACCCCAACACACCAGAAAAGGAAGACTCAGACTTAAAATCACTTATCAAGAGGATGATAGAAGATTTTAAGAAGAAAATAAATAACTCCCTTAAAGAAATACAAGAGAACACAGGTAAACAACTGGAAACCCTTAAAGAGGACACACAAAAATCCCTTAAAGAATTACAGGAAAACACAATCAAATGGGCAGAATTACAGGAAAACACAATCAAACAAATGAACAAAACCACTCAGGAATTAAAAACAGAAATAAAAACAATAAAGAAACCACAAAGGGAGATAACCCTGGAGTTAGAGAACATAGGAAAGAAATCAGGAGTCATAGATGCAAGCATCACCAACAGAATACAAGAGATGGAAGAGAGAATCTCAGGTGCGGAAGATACCATAGAAAACATGGACACAACAGTCAAAGAAAACACAAAATCCAAAAAGCTCCTAACCCAAAACATCCAAGATATCCAGGATGCAATGAGAAGATAGAACCTGGGGATAATAGGTATAGAAGAGAGTGAAGACTCCCAACTTAAAGGACCAGTAAATATCTTCAAAATTATAGAAGAAAACTTCCCTAACCTAAAGAAAGAGATGAACATAAATATACAAGAAGCCTACAGAATGACAAACAGACTGGACCAGAAAAGAAATTCCTCCCGTCACTTTATAGTCAAAACACCAAACACACAAAACAAGGAAAGAATATTAAAAGCAGTAAGGGAAAAAAGGCAAGTAACATATAAAGGCAGACCTATCAGAATTACACCAGACTTCTCACCAGAGACTATGAAAGCTAGAAGATCCTGGGCAGATCTCATACAGACTCTAAAAGAACACAAATGCCAGCCCAGGCTGCTATACCCAGCAAAACTCTCAATAATCAAAGTTGGTGAAACCAAAATATTCTATGACAAATCCAAATTTGCACAGTATGTTTCCACAAACCCAGCCCTACAAAGAATAATACATGGAAAACGCCAACTCAAGGAGGGAAACTACACTCAAGAAAAAGCAAGAAAGTAATCTTTCAACAAACTCAAAAGAAGATAGCCACACAAACAATATAAACAACATCAAAAATAACAGGAAATAACAATCACTATTCTTTACTATCACTTAACATCAATGGTCTCAACTCCCCAATAAAAAGACATAGACTGACAGACTGGATCTATAAACAGGACCCAGCATTTTGCTGCATCCAGGAAACGCACCTCCGTGTTAAAGACAAACACTACCTCAGAGTAAAGGGCTGGAAAACAATTTTCCAGGCAAATGGCCCCAAGAAACAGGCTGGAGTAGCCATTCTAATATCAGATAAAGTTGACTTTCAACCAAAAGTCATCAAAAAGGAAAAGGAAGGACACTTCACACTCAAAGGAAAAATCTACCAAGAAGAACTCTCAATTCTGAACATCTATGCCCCAGATGCAAGAGCTCCTACTTTCATAAAAGAAACTCTACTAAAGCTCAAAGCACACATTGCACCTCACACAATAATAGTGGGAGACTTCAACACCCCACTATCAACAATGGACAGATCTTGGAAACATAAACTAAACAGAGACACAATGAAACTAACAAATGCTATGAACCAAATGGGTTTAACAGATATCTATAGAACATTTCATCCTGCATTAAAAGAATATACCTTCTTCTCAGCACCTCATGGTACCTTCTCCAAAATTGATCATATAATTGGTCACAAAACAAACCTCAACAGATATAAGAAGATTGAAATAATCCCATGCCTCCTATCAGATCACTACGGATTAAGGTTGGTCTTCAATGGCAACAACAACAACAGAAAACCCACATACACATGGAAGCTGAACAATGCTCTGCTCAATGATAACTTGGACAAGGAAGAAATAAAGAAGGAAATTAAAGACTTCCTAGAATTTAATGAAAATGAAAGTACAACTTACCCAAACCTATGGGACACAATGAAAGCAGTGTTAAGAGGAAAACTCATAGCTCTGAATGCCTCCAAAAAGAAACTGGAGAGAGTATACACTAACAGCTTAACAGCACACCTGAAAGTTCTAGAACAAAAAGAAGCTAATACACCCAAGAGGAGTAGAAGGCAGGAAATAATCAAATTAAGGGCTGAAATCAACCAAGTGGAAACTAAAAGAACTATACAAAGAATCAACAAAACCAAGAGCTGGTTCTTTGAGAAAATCAATAAGATAGATAAATCCTTAGCCAGACTAACCAGAGGGCACAGAGACAGTATGCAAATTAACAAAATTAGAAATGAAAATGGAGATATAACAACAGACTCTGAGGAAATTAAAAAAAATCATCAGATCCTACCTCAAAAGCCTATATGCAACAAAATTGGAAAATCTGGAGGAAATGGACAAGTTTTTAGACAGATACCAATTACCAAAGTTAAATCAGGATCAGATAAACCATCTAAACAGTCCTATAACCCTCAAAGAAATAGAAGCAGTCATTAACAGTCTCCCAATCAAAAAAAGCCCAGGACCAGATAGGTTCAGTGCAGAATTCTATAAGACTTTCAAAGAAGACCTAATACCAATACTCTTCAGTCTATTCCACAAAATAGAAATGGAAGGAACACTACCCAATTCATTCTATGAGGCCACAGTTACACTGATACCAAAGCCCCACAAAGACCCAACAATAAAAGAAAACTTCAGACCAATTTCCCTTATGAATATCGATGCAAAAATACTCAATAAAATTCTTGCAAACCGAATTCAAGAACACATCAAAACAATCATTCACCATGATCAAGTAGGCTTCATCCCAGGGATGCAGGGATGGTTCAATACCCGGAAATCCATCAATGTAATCCACTACATAAACAAACTCAAAGAAAAAAACCACATGGTCATTTCAGATGCTGAAAAAGCATTTGACAAAGTTCAACATCCCTTCATGATAAAAGTCTTGGAAAGATCAGGAATTCAAGAAGCATACTTAAACATAGTAAAGGCAATATACAGCAAACCAGTGGCCAACATCAAACTAAATGGAGAGAAATTCGAAGCAATCCCACTAAAATCAGGGACTAGACAAGGCTGCCCTCTCTCTCCCTACCTATTCAATATAGTACTTGAAGTTCTAGCTAGAGCAATCAGACAACAAAAGGAGGTCAAAGGGACACAAATCGGAAAGGAAGAAATCAAAATATCACTATTTGCAGATGATATGATAGTATACTTAAGTGACTTGAAAAACTCCACCAGAGATCTGCTATAGCTGATAAACAACTTCAGCAAAGTGGCTGGATACAAAATTAACTCAAGCAAATCAGTAGCCTTCCTATACTAGAAGGATAAACAGGCTAAGAAAGAAATTAGGGAAATGACACCCTTCACAATTGTCACAAACAATATAAAATATCTTGGTGTGACTCTAACCAAACAAGTGAAAGATATGTATGGCAAGAACTTCAAGTCTCTGAAGAAAGAAATCAAAGAAGACCTCAGAAGATGGAAAGATCTTCCATGCTTGTGGATCGGCAGGATTAATATAGTTAAAATGGCCATCCTGCCGAAAGCAATCTACAGATTCAGTGCAATCCCCATCAAAATTCCAACTCAATTCTTCATAGACCTAGAAAGAAAAATTCTCAAATTCATATGGAATAACAAAAAACCAAGGATAGCAAAAACTATTCTCAACAATAAAAGGACTTCTGGGGGAATCAGACTCCCTGACTTCAAGCTGTACTACAGAGCAGTAGTGATAAAAACTGCATGGTATTGGTACAGTGACAGGCAGGTAGAACAATGGAATAGAATTGAAGACCCAGAAATGAACCCACACACTTATGGTCACTTGATCTTTGACAAAGGAGCTAAAACCATCCAGTGGAAAAAAGACAGCATCTTCAACAAATGGTGCTGGATCAACTGGCGGTCTACATGTAGAAGATTGCAAATTGATCCATTCCTATCTCCCTGTACAAAGCTCAAGTCCAAGTGGATCAAGGACCTCCACATAAAACCAGATACACTGAATCTAATAGAAGAGAAAAATGGAGAAAAGTCTCGAACATATGGGCACAGGGGAAACATTCTTGAACAGAACACCAACATTGGCTTGTGCTCTAAGATCAAGAATCGACAGATGGGACCTCATAAAATTACAAAGCTCCTGTAAGGCAAAGGACACTGTAAATAGGACAAAATGGCAACCTACAGATTGGGAAAAGATCTTTACCAATCCTACATCCGATAGAGGGCTAATATCCAATGTATACAAAGAACTCAAGAAGCTAGACTCCAGAGATCCAAATAACCCTATCAAAAATGGGGAAGAGAGCTAAACAGAGAATTCTCAACTGAGGAAACTCAAATGGCTGAGAAGCACCTAAAGAAATGTTCAACATCCTTAGTCATCAGGGAAACACAAATCAAAACAACCCTGAGATTTCACCTCACACCAGTCTGAATGGCTAAGATCAAAAACTCAGGTGACAGCAGATGTTGGCGAGGATGTGGAAAAAGAGGAACACTCCTCCATTTCTGTTGGGAATGCAAGTTGATACAACCTCTCTGGAAATCAGTTTGGCGGACCCTCAGAAAAATGAACATAATACTACCTGAGGACCCAGCTATTCCACTCCTGGGCATATACCCAGAAGATGCTCCAACATGTAATAAAGACACATGTTCCACTATGTTCATAGCAGCCATATTTATAATAGCCAGAAGCTGGAAACAACCCAGATGTCCCTTCACAGAGGAATGGATACAGAAAATGTGGTACATTTACACAATGGAATACTACTCAGCTATTAAAAACAATGACTTCATGAAATTCACAGACAAATGGATGGATCTTGAAAATATCATCCTGAGCGAGGTAACACAGTCACAAAAGAATGAACATGGTATGTATTCACTGTTAAGTGGTTATTAGCCCAAAAGTTTGAAATACCCAAGAGTCACTTTGAAGCAACACTAGGGCTGAGTGTGAGGTACAAGATGGAAGACTTGGAGAAAGGACTGAAGGAGCTGAGGAAGTTTGCAGCCCCAGGGAGGCAGCAACAGTGGCAACTGGCCTGACCTCCCCGATACTCCCAGAGACTGATCCACCAACCAAAAAATACACATGGAAGGACCCATGCTGATGGCTACAAATGTGGCAGAGGAGGGTCTTGTTATCCATCAGGGGGAAGAGAGGCCCCAGTACAGGAGAATGCCAAGGAGGGAAGACAAGAGTGGGTGAGTAGGTGGGAGAATACCCTTATAGTGGCAGGGGGAGGGCGGAGGGAATGGGGAGGTTCCAAAGGGGAGATCTGGAAAGGGGGAAACATTTGAAATGTAAATAAAATATGAAAAAAAAATCTGAGACATTTTATAAGTTAAATACAGTTTGGACCACCACTTGGTAACCAATTACTAGGCAGTTAAGTTCAAAGATGTCATTGTTGAAAACTTACCTGGGTAATCCTGGCTTCTTGACCTCACAACTTTTTACAGTGAAAGTGACTCACCAGGTGACTAGCTGCCCAGAAAGCAAAACTCCAATCCATCCAAGCCCAGGGTCCCTCAGAGACTTCTTGAATGGACTCTACAAGTGATGAGTCTCTTGGGCCCTCCTAGGTAGGCTGATCTGGGGGAAGGGGGG
>JADRCH010006745.1:0-10935 GCA_019843965.1 Rhynchomys soricoides
AAGCAGCAGGAACCTCAGGAGCAGTTCTCTGGAGAGTTTCTCTCAATAGCGGAGTTACCACGAGTAAATCTCAACAACTATGTAAGACAAACGAATGAATACATGCATGTCGTGAGTGAAGAACAGTAAGGTGGAGCAAACCAAAGGAAAGCTCAGTGTTCGTCCCCGACTGTCTGTGGGGTCACAGATATTTTCCTTCACCACAGGTCCTTTTATGTGTCTGCCCTAGAAAGCATTCTTTCATTGTGTTCTGCAGCAAACCATCATTTGATATAACTGACTTTCCAAAGAAACTAGAAGTTTCCACGTCAGGAGTATAAAGGAACGGCAGGATAAAAGGGTAGGTTGTTGAATCTACTTTTAGACTAACGAGAGCAACAACTACTAGTCTCAAATGGATTCCATGGGTTTGGATTTTTGTATACTGAGAGGAACTTAAGGTTAAATTTTGCTACAACACACTGTATACTGACTTCCACTCTTCTTTAAGGTTTGTATCCCTGCACTCATTGAAATGTGATGTAAAGTTCTAGCCCTTGAAAGGAAACTATTGCAAACAGTTGGAGATAATTAAGAAATGCCAGTGGGTAGTCAGTCAGTCAAACTTATGGGCATGTTTGGTACTGGTTTTGTTAATTACAGAAATGAGCTTTCTTTAGATGTTTCTTGTAGATGTTTCCAAAGTTGGATACATAGTAGATAGCTAGAAAGAAGCAACATGTGCCTAGTTCTGATGTACTATAAATAGATAGGTGGTCTTTGAAAATCTCAGAGATCTATAGGATGTGGCATTCAAAAATGTGTTATTAACTCACGGCTTTCCATAACAGTGAGACAGGACTGAACCTGCTACCGTCCCAGAGGACAGCATCTCTCTACTTCAGACAGGACAACGGGCATCTAAGAACCTGCACACGGAGTTTGCTTCAAATGTGGCAAATCAAGGCACCAGCCAAACACCTGCCCTTGCTTCAACTGCAGACTGCATGCTGACCTAACGGTGGACAAGCAGAACACAGAGGAAGTGGAGTGGTCAGCTTTGTCAAGACATGTTGGGGACCTCCTTCAATATTCCTGTTTCACACACACCAAAAAATGTCTGCCATTTACTGGGTCAGTAGGACAAAGATGGATGCCCCAGCTTTGCAGAAGAACCTTGGGTGACTGTCCAGGCAGCCAGCGATCTCTGCCATTCCCATAGCTTTGGAAGCTGCTGCTCTGCACTTCCTGTCTTCTCAGCAAGATTTATCCTTCTTAGCTCTCTGATGGGATGGAAGACTAGACAGTTACAGTCTCACATTAAGCTTAAGTTGTTTAGGATTTAAGAAAATGCTTCAGGTCTCGGAAGATTTTTTTAGGTGGATAATTTCAAGTTATGATAAAAAGGGAATTAGGCAAAGAACTTTGGACTCATAGCAGAGACAGGACTTTGGATTCATAGGAAAGATAATAATTTCTCAATGGTTGGCAAATACAAAAGAACCAGACATTATGAATGCAATTCTTATAGTGTTACTATTAAGAATTATTTAAAATTCTTAATTTTAAAGCAATTCTTCCTAATTAAGTAATTCATTAAAACAATAATCATTCTTAATAAAGAATTCAGAATTATTAATTAGATTCTTAACTTTCTATAATCACATTTTTTATACTTGTTCTTATTGTACATAGTTGATGATATCAGAGAAAGAGCCTTTTCTGGGACTCAAGGCGGTAATGTTGGAGTAATGCTGTTGTACCCTGTGTGAAGATGAGTCTCTGGCCTACCTGGCCTACCTAAAGCACATTCTGAGTGGTAAAGTGAAAAGCCTGTGTCCCATAACAAAGGAGAGTAGAAGGCAGGACTCTCATCAGAGAGAGGAACTCTGGGAAGAGAGAAGCATGGGGGATTCACCACCCAGACTGGGGGGAAGGGGTGTGTGTGAGACTGAGGAGAGGCGAGCAGCCACAGGGCAGAACTTGGAATAGTATACATGGGATAAATGAATTAGGAGATAGCTGGGAACAGGCCTAGCATAAAGCCTAGGCCTTCATTCTCCTGTCCTTATTCAGAGCAAGGGCGGGCAAGCAGGGATGTCCCACAGATAGCAGGAGCCAGCAGACAAAGAGCAAGCCTTTCCTTCTTCCATGTCTTCTTGTAGGCTTCCAGCTGAAGCTGTGGCCCAGATTTGGAGGGGAGGGTGGGTGACATTCAGTCAAGTATCCTGGATGGCAGCCAGGCAGTGGTAGCCCAGGCCTTTAATCCCAGCACTTGAGAGGCACAGGCAGGAGGATTTCTGAGTTCAAGGCCAGCCTGGTCTACAGAGTGAGTTCCATGACAGCCAGGGCTACACAGAGAAACCCTGTTTTGAAAAACCAAAAAAATAAAATATAAAAAAAAAATAAAAAATGGATGACAGGTGTGTTTTTTACTACCTCAAAAAAATAAAATCATAAATGAATATTCCCATTTCAAACTAAGCAAAAACGGCTCACAGATGTTGCCTCCATTCTGGAGTGTTAGTTAGTCCCACATGTACCTGACATCCAAGAATCAACATCACAGTCCCTGTCAGAGTTCTGGAACTGCTCTGTTTGGGGCTTTGCAGCTCCTTTTAGCCCTCATGGCTCTGCCTCCTGTTACAGGGAGTTTTCTTCCCGTGCCTGGAAAAGAATGTCAAGTTCTTCTGGATGTAAGTTTGATGAGAGCAGGGAAGCATGAGACCTGAGAGCCCTGCAGAAGTGCAGACTGAAGGAGGCCCTGGGGCAGCTCAGCCAGCCTGGATCCCTTTAAGCTCAGCTCTGTGGGCTCAGGCGCAGTCCTCTTTCTTTCTTCCACCAGGTGGTGCTGGTGCCCAAGAACGGGAAGCTTCTCTTTCATCTAAAACAGGTGAGATTCTGGAGGGGCTGCAGTGGGAGTGAAGATGGGGAAAGGGGACCACAGCTTTCTCTGTAGGAACCTCTGAGTGTTGCGATGTCGTGTTCTGTTACAAATTAGCACTGAAACGTCTGAGTGGAATTTATCTTGTTCATGGGGAATCAAAAACTGGCATGGGCTCAAGTGCAAAGATGAGAATACACTGTGTCTTCTTCCTAGGATCAGGCTGTGATGCACTGTGCACAGAAGGTGCATACAATGAAATACCTTTTGTATTTTTAATTTTATGCTTTTTTACAAATTTTCATTTCAATATAGTGTACTACAACCATCTTTTCCTGTCCTGTTACAGAGCTCTCTTCATTGGCTCATGGTACAATGTTGTCTAAACTGGCATGTGCCCTCCGCCTCTGACCTCACACTATGGATGTGTAGGAGAGAGACAGGCAAAATTCTTAAAATCATATGTTTTAAATTTTACTTTTATAAGATGTACTCATTTTGTATGTGAGGATGTAGGTGCACTAGCATTGGATCCCTTGGGACTGAAGTTACAGATGGCTGACAGCCGCCATGTGCTGCTGGAACTCACCCTGGATCCTCTGCAACAACAACAAGTGCTCTGAGCTGCTGAGCCCTCTCTCCAGCCACTATTGGAATGTTTATGGCTGGAAACCACACAGCTGGTTCACAGCATGCTGGCTGACCACCATGAGAGAAACTGGATGCACAGGAAGAGACAGTGTCAGTGCAGAGCTCAGGAGGGAGGGGTGCTGATGGGGTAAGGCCTGAGGGACAGAGACAGAGAGTGGCTGAGCAGGTGGAGAGGGAAAGGGGGAGACCTAACTCAGCAGAGCTCTTTCTTCGAGGGTATTTCTGTCAGACTGCACTGGACACATCTGCAGAACCCTGCTGGCGTCTTACACTTCATAGTGAATGCTGTGCTGGTTTGAATGAGAACAGCCACACAGGCTCATAGGAATGAATCCTTCCTATCCAGCTGATGGAACTGTTCAGACAGGATAGGGAGGTGTGGCCTCGTTGGAGGATGTGTGCCACTGGGTTGGCACTGAGGTTTTAACAGACTTCCACTATCCCCAGTATCTCACCCTGTTGGGGGCAAATCAAGTCGTGAGCTCTCAGCTGTTCCTCCACCACACTTTTCTGGTGCCATCATGGACTCAAACCTTCTGAAACTGAGGAAGAGATTAAACACATTGGTTTGTAAGTTGTCTTGGTCACAGTGCCTTTTCAGAGCAATTAAAAACTAGCTAAAGCTAGTGTGGTGACACATGCCTTCGATCCCAATGTGGTGGATTGAATGGGTGGCCCCCATAGACTCATGTGTTTGATAGCTTGGTCCAGGGGGAGTGGGACTATTAGGAGGTGTGGCCTTGTGTGAGTGGGCGTAGCCTTGTGGGAGGTTGTGTGTCACTGTGAGGGTGTGCTTGGAGGTCTCCTCTGCTCATGTTCTCCCCAGTGTGGAATGAGAGCCTCTTCCTGGCTGCCTAGATCAAGATGTAGAAGTCTCAGCTCCTCCAGCACCATGTCTGTCTGCAGGCTGGCATGCTTCCTGTTATAATTGAGAAACTCCTCAAACTGTAAGCCCGCCTCTATTCAATGTTAGGAGTGTTGCCTTGCTCATGGTGTTTCTTCACAGCAACGAAACCAACACTAAGACACCTAGCACTCCCGATGCAAAGGTAGATATATCACTGTGAGTTCAAGGCTACTTGGTCTGCATAGTAAGTTCCTGGACAGCCAGAGCTGTGCAGACAGACCTTGTCTCAAAAACAGAATAAAGAAGAAGAAAAGTAACAGAGCCAGATTCTTTCTGTGGAGCTGCCCAACCCCAACATCATCCTTAGGTCGGTCAGGATGAAACCTAAGAGCTTCAAGTTCCCCTGGAAAAGACTCACAGTGCCTAATTAGGGTGGTTCACAGGAACAGGTTCTGCTGAAACCTGGTGAGGCTGCTGGGCTGCAGTGGAGACCTGCATCAGGAGGGGACTGGAGATCACACCTGTGGTCATGCACATTTGTTACTCTCTGTGATGACAGACTCTCTTCAGGAGTCCCCGCCCATCTCTGCTTTTCCTTCCACTTCAGTTCTGTGACTGCCATTTGAAGAGATCCACAGAATCAACAATGTGTGAATTTAATCTTTCCCCACACTACTGATCAGGGGTGAATCCTCACATCCCCACTGTGTACTCTCTGGCATGAGAATCATCAATCCTCCAGTGTCCACGCTACACAGGCCTGAGGAACTCTGGGCCCAACTCGGTTATCAGATCCAGTGTTCCCCACACCTGTGACAGTCATGTCCCTAACCTCATCAGGTCATAAGTATGAGTGAAGGTCAGAGAGGGAGTGAGCGGGTCAGATATTACATAACTTCTACCACACTAGCATCACTATTCGGTGTTATAGTCGGTGACAGTTCCTCTCCTACTGTCAGTCACTAAAGTAACTGTACCCGGGAAGTGCTGACAAGGGAATTGCAGTGTAGACAGGGATCAGTGCCCTGCTGTCTGTGGTCTCCACAGGTGTTTCTTCACAGTGGACAAGGGCCTCTACTGTGCTGACACCATGACCCGGGTCCACATGGACAATCTCAGGGCTCAAAATGAAGATCCTTGTGAAACACAGCCAACTAGAACCATCTGCGCTCCATCTGTGAATAAACTAGAGGAGTCTAAGGCTAAGGCTAAGGCTGAGAAGACAGATCCTGGGGCACAAGACAAAATTTCCTCTTTATGGGTAAGATTCCTGTGCTCAGGCTTGGCAGTGTGAGCAGCCCTCTGCTCTGCAGGTGAACAGAACCTCCTGTGTGTGGGACCTGCAGGCCAGCGCCTCTGCTTTAAGAAAAAGCATCTCTCCACTGCCTCCCCAACCCTTGTACTGCCATTACATTCCCAGAAATGGCTTTTCTTCTAGAAAGTTCCAGGGTCTGTCTTCTGAAGAGAAGAAAGAAGAGGGAGGGTGGAGTAAAGGACCCAGAGAGTCTGGCCTGAGGGTCTCTCCTGGGGTCCTGACAGCTTCTGGGTCAGAACTCAGAGACACCATGACAAACAGTGCTCTGTCTGCAGCACAGGGTTCAGGCAAAGTCTTAGGCTCCAGGCAGTGAGGTCAGGGGTAGGGAAGCACAGGGCCAGGGATTCCCCATCGCCCCAGTTTCACTTCTACTCCTAACCTGGGTCAGATCCTTCTGCAGGGACACTGATGACACACTAGCAGTTATCACCCCCATTGGGTGACGCGAGACCGTAGAACCAATCAGGCTCGCCACGGCATTGGTTATAAAGTCCACGCAGCCCGCGGGACTCAGACGCCCGGGATCCCAGATGGGGGCGATGTCGCCGCGCACGCTGCTCCTGCTGCTGGCGGCCGCCCTGGCCCCGACCCAGACCCGCGCTGGTGAGTTCGGGGTCGGGAGGGAAACGGTTTCTGCGGGGAGTGGAACAGGCGGCACCGGGGAAGCCGGGTCTCCGCGTCGCCCAACGGACCCTCCACCCCTTCTCCACCCGCGTCCCGAGACCCGCGCCCTGCTCCCCTCCCGGCCCGAGCACCCGCCCGGGGTCCAGGGAGGAGGTCGGGGTCTCACCGCACGCCGCCCCCAGGCCCACACTCGCTGCTGTATTTCGTCACCGCCGTGTCCCGGCCCGGCCTCGGGGAGCCCCGGTTCATCGCTGTCGGCTACGTGGACGACACGCAGTTCGTTAGCTTCGACAGCGACGCGGAGAACCCGAGGATGGAGCCGCGGGAGCGGTGGATGGAGCAGGAGGGGCCGGAGTATTGGGAGCGGCAGACACAGAGAGCTAAGAGCCTCGAGCAGACTTACCGAGTGGACCTGAGGACCTTGCTTGTCTACTACAACCAGAGCGAGGGCGGTGAGTGACCCCGGGTCGTAGGTCACGACCCCTCCAAGTCCCACACAGGGGCCCGAGACGTCCCGGGTCTCAACCCCGAGGTTCGGGAGCAGAACTGACCCAGGACCGGTTTCCCTTTCAGTTTGGAGGAGTCCGCGGGTGGGCGGGGCTGACCGCGGGGTCCCACAGGTTCTCACACAATCCAGCAATTGTATGGCTGTGACGTGAGGTCGGACGGGAGCCTCCTCCGCGGGTACTGGCAGGTGGCCTACGATGGCCGCGATTACATCACACTGAACGAAGACCTGAAAACGTGGACGGCGGCGGACATGGCAGCGCAGATCACCCAACGCAAGTGGGAAAAGGCTGGTGAGGCAGAGAGACACAGGGCCTACCTGGAGGGCGAGTGCGTGGAGTGGCTCCGCAGATACCTGGAGCGCGGGAAGGAGACGCTGCTGCGCACAGGTACAGGGGCCGCGGGCAGCTCCTCCCTCTGTCCTCGGGCTGGGGCTCAGTCCTGGGGAAGAAGAAACCCTCAGCTGGGGTGATGCCCCTGTCTCAGAGGGGAAAGGGTGTCCCTGGGTCTCCTGATCTCTCACCACAGTGACTGCACTGACTGTCCCAGGGCTCAGTCTTCTCCCCAGGAAGGAGGGAAGGAGAGAATTTCCCCCACCAAACAGCCTCTTCCTTCATTCTGCCTGTAGCCTCTGTCAGCCATGGCCTCTCACACGCCGGGATCTCTGCCCACACCCACTCTCTGTGGACCCTGACTCCTGTCATGCTGAGTGTGTCAGCCCTTACACCTCAGGACGGGAAGTCTCCTTTACCTGATAGGAGACATGGACTCCCCTGCACTAGGCTGCTTTCCCCACTTTCTAGAACTTTCCAAAGAATACATCCTCCCAGATCCCTTCCTGTCTGCAGGGCTTGCTTCCCTTTGAGGACCAAATTAATTCTAACTATTCTTACAGTGGTGAATAGTCACATGACCCTTCTGGGGTACCCTGGAGGAACATAAATTGTGGGATTTCTTTTTCTTTTTCCCTCTTTCTTTTCTTTATCTTATTTCGTACTCTTTTGTTTTGTTGGATTTTTTTTTGTTTTCTTTTTTTGTTTGTTTTGTTTTTTGTTTTTTGTTTTTTAAGGCATTGTTTTTCTTCCAGTCAGTTTGTGTCTGCACTGGAGTGAGCCTGTTTCCCCATGCCCTTGCGTTATCATTTGTATGAGTCTCCACAGGTGCCAGGGGAGACTGCTAACCTGGATACTTGGACACGTTAAATCAGGGTTCTCAGAAAGGAGACATGCTTCTGAACTTAGACTGTTTCCTGTCAGAACTAAACATCCAGAAGCCTCCCGCTCTTCCTCTGTCCCACAAGTTACACTGCTCCACCTACTGAATCAGGAATCAGACTCTCTGAGAGACAGGGTCTTCTACAATCCAGGGCTGGAGTAAGAGGGAAGATCCACACACCCTGTGAGCCCGCTATGTTCCACTGAGTGTTACACTGGGGTCCACAGCACACTCAAGGGATGCTATGTATCATACCTGTTCCTTGTTGCCCCTGAGGCAGAGTCTGGGGGTCATTTTCTCAGGCTGAGTGTCAGAGGTTCACCACATTTCTGCCACACACTTTGTACTGGCTGTCCACTTGTACTGACAGTTAATGCAGGTCAGCAAAATGACCTCAGTGGTGGAGTCTCAGCGGCGGGACCCTCCAGTGGCATATGGACCTAATTTCCACTTTTGATATAAATCAAGCACATATAAATTATATATTTTCCATCCCATCATTCATTCTCTGATTACCTGTCTCATGCTATAGAACATCACAGAAGGACGACCATGCTGACATATTGGCTCCTGTGGATTCTCTTTTAGCCTCTAATTCCCCCAAGAAAATGTACAGTTTTGAGCTGAGCGGACCAGCTCTACCTGCAGGTCCCTAATGTGATGACAGTTGAAGTGTCAAACAGACACAAAATTCAGTGTCATTATTGATTGAATCTTGTCTAGGTTTCAGTTTGTCTTGTTAATTGTGGGATTTCTTAAATCTTCCACACAGATCCCCCAAAGGCACATGTGACCCATCACCCCAGATCTGCAGGTGATGTCACCCTGAGGTGCTGGGCCCTGGGCTTCTACCCTGCTTACATCTCCCTGACTTGGCGGAGGGATGGGGAGGACCTGACCCAGGACATGGATCTTGTGGAGACCAGACCTGCAGGGGATGGGAGCTTCCAGAAGTGGGCATCTGTGGTGGTGCCTCTTGGGAAGGAGCAGAATTACACATGCCATGTGGAGCATGAGGGGCTGTCTCAGCCCCTCACCCTGAGATGGGGTAAGGAGGGTGTGGGTGCAGAGCTGAGGTCAGGGAAAGATGGAACCTTCTGCAGACCCTGAGCTGTTCAGGGCTAAGAGCTGTGGTCTTGACTCTCACCTTCATTTCCTGTACCTGCCCTTCCCAGAGCCTCCCCTGTTCACCAACTACAACATTGTGATCATTGCCATTTTGGTTGCCCTTGGTGCTGTGGCCATCATTGGAGCTGTGATACCTTTTGTGATGTAGAGGAGGAGAAACACAGGTAGGAAAGTGGAGGGTCTGAGTTTTCTCTCAGCCTCCTTTAGAAGTGTGCTCTGCTCATTAATGGGAAACCCACCCACATCCCTCATTGCTACTGTCTCCAACTGGATCTGCTGTCAGTTCTGGAAACTTCCTAGTGTCAAGATCTTCATTGGACGCTCACAGCTTTCCTTCTCACAGGTGGAAATGGAGGAGACTATGCTCTGGCTCAAGGTTAGTGTGTGGGGTAGGGTTGTCCCTGGGGCCTTTGGAGTGAATCTGGGGATGTTGGGAGCTCTGGGAATCCATAATAGCTTCTTCCTTGTAATTGTCTGGGCCTGGGTCAGACCTTGATATCAATATATCTCTGTGTATGGTTGACCCTAGGCAGGGACAGCTCCCAGAGCTCTGATATGTCTCTCCCAGATTGTAAAAGTACACTTAGGGGCCTGATTGGGGAGGGGCAATGTGGACATGATTGGGTTTCAGGGCTTCCCAGAATCCCCTGTGAGTGATCCGTGGGTTGTTGGAATGTTTTCTTCATCATGATGGGTCATGAATCTCATTCTGTAGCATGAAGACAGCTGCCTAGAGTGGCCTGAGTGACAGCCATAGTGTTCAGGTCTCTCCTGTGACATCCAGAGCCCACAGTTCTCCTAAGACAACAGTGTCTGATGTTCCCTGTGATCCTATGGCCTCAATGTGAAGAATTGTGGAGTCCAGCCTGTCCCTGGCCACCAGGACCCTGACCCTGCACTGCCTCTGTTCCCTTCCACTGCCAACCTTCCTGGTTCAGCCAAACACTGGGGGACATCTGCATCCTGTTAGCTTCATGCTGCCCTGAGCTGCAGTTCCACACTTCCACACTGAACATAAGAATCTGAATGTGAGTTTGATTGTTCAAATCTTGACCTGAGTGTTGATTGCTTGTTAATGTCATGGATTGAGAATACTTAGATTTTTTTTTCCCTTTGAAGAAATAAATGGCAGATGGAGAACCTTCCAGAATCTGTGTCACTTTCCTGTGTGTATGTGGTGGGACAGGATGAGGCTGTGGGAACTGAGTATGAACAAGGTTGTGCCCATGTGGGCTAAGTGTGTTATTATCTTTGATGGGGTCACTGTTTGGCTGTGTCAACCCCTTGCTCTGCTCTCTCCTTCACAATGAAGAACATACTGAGACTCTGTGGTCAGAAGGACACAGGGAAGGCCAGAGCATTGTCCTGTCCCCAGGATGAGAAGCCCCAAGGGCTAAAGAACCGAGAGTCAACTGGGGATTCTCCAAGGCGCAGGGTGTACAAGGTAAGGCACTCTGCATTTCCCCCCACCCATTTGTGGTTGCTACTAATGATGCAGTCACAAAGCTGCCCTGGGCCCTGCCTGTAGCCATGCTACTGCGGTGATTTCTGCCTCTCCTTCTTTCCAGTGTCTTTTCCAGGGTTCTCAGGTGTCTGGTGTGATCTGTCTGTTCATCTCTCAGAAGCACATCCACGGCTGAGATAATACCTAACAGTGTTGCTTCTCTCCCCTGTTACCTGGGTACAGAGTCCTGATCCTGGACTATCTTATCTTTTACATCTTGTGTTCTGGAGTTGGCTCCCTGGAGTCTCTTAATCTCCACGGAAAGCTCTGTGGACCTGAGG
>JADRCH010006751.1:0-101520 GCA_019843965.1 Rhynchomys soricoides
CATACCAAAGGCCTCACGAGGACACATTCAGTGGATGGGACCCACTTTAGTCCTCATAATAATTTATCACGAACTCACCCAATGGAGGGGACACCAAAATTCCATTATACCATTCTCCCCGGAGAACAAGGTGCTGTACTGCCTGGATCCTCTTCCCACAGAAGACTCTCATTCTGACAGCTCTAGGGAACTCTAGCAAATGAGAACTGTCAATCGGTTTGCCCTCATGGAATTCCTCACAAGTGAAGAGAGCAGCCAAGGGCAACCCTGCACCTGTAGGACAGCTGCAGCCAGTGGCCATCCCCCAACCATTCTGACACCAAGCACCCACATCTTCCTCCTTGCTGCACATCATATGACATATGTCAGTTATGGAAGAGGAAGCATATTTCATGTTCATTTAACACCTATTCCCTTCCCTTCACAGCTGCAAAGGAGGGCCACCTTCATACTAGAGACAAGGGCCCCTCCCTGGCTTGGACATGCCTGGAATGTCTCTCTCCCCTGTGTTTTGAGTATTCTGAAAGCTGAGCTAGTTCCTTTGGAGACTAGCATATGTAGGCAGACACCCCTCGCTCTAGTTGCGCACAATCCCTTATGATTCTTTTCATCAAAGATGTGTCTCTTTTGTTCTAAACTACTTTGTTTTTTCTTCAAAAGAACTCAACTTTTATGTTACCCCTCAAGGGTCATAGCTGGGAATCTCACAAGTAGAAAAGTCAATTTTTCCCCTGTAGCTTATTTTGGTTGAGTTGCAAATCTAATAGAGATCTCTCTGCTGGGGACATAAGAACACATTGTAAAAATAATCTGTTGTCTTTAAGAAGCGGGTGGTAGATCTCATATTAACAGGCAACACACGTGTTACTATGACTACAGTTTTTAAAAAATTATGAGCAAGCCAAGTGTCTTCTATTATTCATAAAGAAAAGATAATGTTTTGCCATCATGGAAAGATGTGCCCCAAATGCAGACTTGCCTTCTTTTTTCAGCATGTGTGGAAGGGAACAGCATTTCCCTGTGTTTTGTCAGGGATGCCAGCTCTTCAGACACTCTCGGAACACTGTTGGTGACAGAGTATCCACAGGGCTGGGGACAACTTCTCAGGTGCTGTCTTCTCAGTGCACATCAGCATGTGGCTGTGAAACTCAGCTGTAAGGACCCCGCTTCAGCTGAGGCTAAGCTAGGAGAGAACCCCCAAATCACAGCAGATTCATGCACTGCATCCAGAAGAGCTGTTAATAATCCTAGGCTCCAAAAGATCACTTCAGAAGCATATAGTCTGAAGGTAAATGGGAGGGTGACCTTACCAGACATGAGGCAGGGCCAAGAGCCACATTAGGGTGGGACTGTAAGAAGGAAGATGGGTGAGGGGAATCCTCATAGCAGAGACCAGGACCAAAGGGACCTCATTACTCACTAAAGGAACAATATCTAGCCCTGCATGGACCACTCTAGGAACAAGAACAGCAGACATGAGGCTCCACTTCTCCAAGGGGCTCATAGCTACATAGGAAGCACTCTGGATACACTGGCTAGAATGGGCTATTTCAAGAGGTGGCTAAGTGATTAGAGGACTCCCTTCCACACTGGAAGCAACAGTTTACATGGCCTGCTTAAGCCTTTAAATTGAACCTGGGAGATTTTACATCAGAACTGGGGCTTATCTTACAAAGACAGATTCAACCACATGGTGTGGGTATCGGGGCTGGGTAAAAGCTGTACCCATGGAGCCTATCAAAGTCCATATATAAGTTTACAAACGTGTAAATAGAGAACTCTGAAATCTTCTTTTAAGAAGTGAGAACTGGAGGCATGGGTGTATCACTGCCCGCTCTCCAGTGGCTAGAGAATAGGTGCATGGGGTCAAGTCTGGTTCCTCTGGTTGGCCTAAGTATGGTGGTTCCATTGCCTAGAGACTAAGAGTGTTAGTTACAGTGACAAAATAGCTGGAAAAAGAAACTTAGAAGGGGAAGGATCTGTTTTGAGTCACAGACTGAAGGTTCAGTCCATCACGGCAGAGAAGATGGAGTACTGGGAGCTGGGTAATTGGTCACGTTGTATCTCAAGTCAGAAAGTAGAGAGTGGGGAAGAAGCCAGGCAAGGCTGGAGACCTCAATAAACCACTTACTCTAGTGAGGCTCTGCTTCCTAACGGTTCTGTAATGTTCCCAAACCACCATCAGCCCGGGACCAAGTATCCAAGCACATGAGCCCATTTGGGACATTTCACATACAAATCACAATAGTAATTATGGGAGCACACAGTGAACGATATTGTGTCTGCTATACAAGAACAGAATTCTGAGCAGAGAGCAGGCTTCACATAGCCTGAAGCTGGAGAATAGTCATGGACCCAAAGTGAATGTAGCTAACAGAGCCCCCTAAGCCTTAGTAACATGAAAGCAAATGCTTTCTACTCTGTTTCAAGAGTCTAAATAAGGTACAGCAGGGACATTTGTCTCTGCTCTCTATCTTGGGACCTCAGTTGGGAGGATGCCTCAGGGGCTGAAGCCAGGAATATCTAGTTATATCATTACTTATGTATCCAGTGGTTGAGATCAAATGCCTATTAGTTGGATCTCTATGGACCATTGCTTAGAATATCTGTGTGACTTCTCTACATGGTCTTTCATGGACTTTCTCATGGCATGGTGGCTGGGTCTCAAAAGCAAGCATCTCTAAAGTAGCAGAACATAAAGAAGTTCATGAAAGACATAGTGAAGTCTTGGAAATCAGACAGGATCACCTGGTCACATTGTTTGTCAATATGGTCACAAAGAGACTCACAGATCTCATCAGAGAGAATGTTAACGTCACAGAGAGGAATATCTAGAAGATATCACATGCGGAAATAGATTCATATTGCTAAGTTTTGTTTACTCTTTTGGAGTGTGTGTGTATGTGTATTTATGTGTGTACACATTTATGTACTGCACATGTGTATGCAAATGTGCACATACATGTATGACCATCTGTGTAGAGACCAGAAGTTTACCCCTATTGCTTTTTTTCAGACATGATCTCTCACTATATTGGATGCTCATGGTTTCAGCTGGGCTAACAAGCCAGTGAACTTCATGATCCTCCTGTCCCCATTTCCCCAACAGTAGGATTACAGACGCTTGGCTTTTATGTGGTGTTAGGGAATCTAAGTTCGTGCTTTACCCACTGAGCCATCTCACCATCTCCTTGGAAAGGACTTTGTATAATGTCCTAACTGCCTCTGTCCAGTTCATTCTCAATAAGAATCTTCCATTCTTCACATTTATCAAAGGGCTGTTTTAAAATTCTAACATCCAAGGTAGGCTTCTTCACAGAATCCTGCCAAGGAAAGGTTAAATGTTTCAAAGGCCGTTGAGACTCATTTTCTTGGCTTTTTATGTCTAGCTTCTCTACCATACACACCACAAGGATGCTTTTGCTCTCTGAACATTTCTCTTTGTTCATTTAATTGGTTTGTTTCTCACGGTGTTTTCTCTGTGACCTGTGGGAAAGACATAGTCTCCTGGATCTTGATGTGTAAGGTCCCCTAAAATGCAGTTCCATGTCACTGTTAAGGAGACAGCCAGTATGATACCTGAGTGTTCATGGATGTCACAAAGACTCTTGGCCATGCAGTCTGACAGCTTGCCTCTGATCTTGCAGTGTGACATCATAGACATAATTAGGGTCATTTGAACATTAAGGAAATAACATTCCAACTGCTGAGTAGTAAGTCCTGGTTGGATGAGCTTCTTAATATCATTAAGGTTATAAATTATTAAGCTTATAAATATTTTTATTAAATTGTTAAATAATGTGCACATTACTTTTTTGAGATAAGTTCTACCCAGGATAATGTCAAAATAACAATATTTCTGCCCCAGCCTTAGTACTGGGATTACAAGCATGCACCATGTTTCCTGACATACATACATAACTAAAACTTCATTCTATTTGCTTGAAAATGTGCCTCTCTTGCTGTGCTACACAGAATTACCATGGCATCAGGAGGGGGCCATGCCAGAGGTTCATTTTCACTTACTAGTCTCTGCTTGCTCATCTGTAAAGTGAGAGCAACAGGGGTTTTGTTTGTTTGTTTTTTTCAATATCAGTGAATGTCGGTGAGGCCTTCAGCACAAAGCAGTAGTCCAGTCACTGGAAGTTATTGTTATGAATGCCCAAGCTCATCTATTCTCACCCTCAACAATCTCATCTCATTTATAATTTTGCTTCCTAGAAGAATGGCAATATTTTCATTTCAGTGCAAATAGCATCTCCTATGTTTGTTCTCGTGGAATTCCTAACAGCACTTGGCATGTGGATGGGGAATTTTCCAGGAATTCTGGGACAGGGAGGCTGATTTTATTGGGGTTTAGTAAGGAAGAAGAAGTACTCAACCTCTTAAGGCAGAGTCATTTGTGCACAGGGGACTGATCTTCTGGTTCCATGGATGACAGGAAAGCTGAGAGAAACAGAACAAGATAATGAGGCAACCTTGATAAGCAACAACAGAAAGCCTCCACTACCCCAGGCTATGAGGACAGGGAGAGGAAGAATGACCAGGAGAGACCTAGAGAATCAAGAACCATAAAGCAGAGATAGCACCTACTACCCCATCCAAGGCAGCCAAGGAGAGGGCAATTCTCTAGAGTCTCACTTCTATCTCCCCATCTTCCACCAGCACCTACTACTGGCTCAGTCGTACTAGCAGCCATGGAGATAGAAGGCTAGGAAATGCAGCTTACAGGACTCAACCCCCTTCACAAAAAAGGATAGAGCAGACAGGAACCCATCTCCCTTCCTTTATCCCTTAATTATCTTAGTCTTCAGGTGTCTACATTGGGCATGGGCCCTAACTGAGTGTGGTGCTGTGCAGGAATTAATCTGACAGCCTGTTCTTCAGGGATACATGCAAAACCAGGCACAGCAGTCCCACCGAGCATGGCCCCAGGTAATGTTACCTATCCCACATCTCTCAAAGTTTAACACTCAAAATTCAGAGAACATTAACTATCTCAGTACAAAAAATAAATAAATAAAAAGCTAGTCATTATTTACATGTGGAAAATATTCATTCAAAAAACCTTCAACACCATATTTTTAATAAAACATTCAAGGACAGCTAATTGTCCCAGCTCTCTGTACTCTCCTTGGCCCATCTTTCTTCCCCCTCAATCTACCTTTTCAAACACATATCCCACTCATTCCCTTCTCAAAATGCTTTGATTATTTTCAGATGGCTCCAAACAAATGGCCTGTTCCTGTGTCCTCAACCTCCTCCATGCTGATCTGCTCTCTGCAGCACCATCTCCTGTTCAGTGAAATTATTGGTCTTCTTCTGCTTTCATTATGCCCACCCTCATCTTATAAACTTTGGCTGGAGCTGAGTCTTCCCAGCCTCCCTGCCTGAGTCTCCCACGGACGCTTTCATGGAACTGTGGCCTTTCCTTCTGAAGAGTTATCTCATTTGTGGTCTTACACCTGTCTGCATTAATATCTCCCTCTTGGACATTGTCAAGGGGCAGAAGCTGTCTTTGCTTCCCTGAATGGCAACCTTGGTATCAATCATAGTGGCTGCGTCGTGATAAGCATTTAATAAATATCTGTAGATGTCTCTTGGATCAAGTGAACAGGTGGATGGATGAGTGGGAAGGACGGTAGACGGGATAGTGATTGGATGGACAGATGGATGAATGCATAGAAAGGTAGAGGCATGGGTTCCTTAATGAGGGTAGAAGGCAGCACCTGTGTGGATAGGTAGACGCTGAGTGGAGAGGGAAGGGGGAAAGAGGAGACATGAGCTACTACTGTGTGAGCGTGTCGGAAGGTGGGAGCACTCACTAAATAAGTTCTAGAGATGAGGCTCTTGGGGAAGTTGCTCTCTGATACACATGGTAACCAAGAAATAAACCCTTCTTTCTTATCCCTCCCCCATACTTTTGTCCCCAAACTAATGACGAAGATGTTTGCATCAGTTTAGGAAAGGGCATTGATTAAGCTATTGAAATGAACATAGTCACTGCTCCCCAACCCCAGGCACAAATTATTGCAATCAGATATAAGTTGCTTTCATTTTTTTCTTTTATTTAGTAGGAGTAGTTGCCATTTGTAGTCATAGTCACAGTAGCAGTAGTAGTGTGTGTGGGTGTTAGAGCTAGTCCTCTCCTTCCACCTTTATTCTGAGGACTGATCATAGGACACCAGGCTTGTGCAGCAAATACCTTCACTTGCTGAGCCATCTCCCCAGCCTGGATATAAGTTCAGATTCACCAAAGTTCCTTTTTTACTCTTGCCTTTTGGTTTTTACAGGCACAAACAAGCTAAATTAGAATCATTTTCCTTCACAGAGCCAGTAAACGAGTTTAAGACACGTGATGGATAATTTTATGTACCAAACTGGCTAGGCCATAGTACCCTGTTATTCAACCAAACATTATTCTAGGTGTTGCTATCAAGGTATTTTATAGGTGTAATTAATGCTTATAACCTATTGGTTTTAAGTAAAGGAAAATTTTCTTGGTATCTTGAATGTGCCTGGTGGACAAAGGACCTTAAGGGTAAGACAGAAATTTCTCTAAGGGAAATAAATGACGAAATTCTCCCTGTGAAGAGAGGCCTTGGCTTGTGCATGAGAATAGGGGCCTGTGCCACCTGGTCAAGTGTCTAGCTAACCTTTCCCCAAATTGTATAAACCTGGCTCCATAGATACAAGCACATAGGAAGTCACTTATCACTTAAGGATGGTGGATTCTGAGAAGTCTGCTGCTAGTCACTTTAATCATGGTACAAACAGCATGCTGTCATTACTCAAACTCAGAGGTCAGTGTCACTCACTTCAGTGTGTCTTTTGGATCCAGATATGAGACTCAGCAAACGTAAGACACTTGAGGTGCTTCCAGTGCAACAGGGCACGCTGCCTTTCAGTTTTCTTCAAAAAGGTTTCTTTCTTAAGTAGAAGGAGTAAATTCTAAAATAATTAAACAACACCATATAGTCAATATATATGCCAGTAAATAATTATCTGCCATTATCAAGTATCATGATCCCATAAATAATTGAATGAGCTATGTTGGCATGTCACTAACCACACTGTAGATTCATTTACACCAGCATCATCAGAAAGGCATTTTTGACCTTATGGTGGCTATTATGGTGTAACACTGGGTGAAGCAAATTTATCAACTCTATAGTAATCCATGGAACCACGGTAGTATATGCAACCATTGACTAAACTGTCATTGTGTATCACCTGATTGGATGCATACTTACAAACCTGCCTATGTCTGAGTGTTTTCCTGGAGGAGGGGGAAAGGAGGGAGCAGATCCATGGTCTAGAGGGAGCTTCTGCTTTCAAGCAGAAGAGGTGTTAGAAGATACTCAGATGAAGAGTTATGAGCAAATCCCAAAACAGATCTAGTGAACACTCAATGACAAGCTATGACGGTATACAGGGTAGGTTAGTACCTGTATCTCAAAGGTCCCCACATACGGCCTGAGGTGCTATTCACACTCCGGGGATCACTTTCTCACACCTCACAACTTCTTGGAATGGCTCTTTCCAGTTTCCAGGAAACATGGCAGCCTTTGCACAATGGCAGAGCTGGGGTGTCCGCAGATGCCCATGTGGGGACTGAATTCCAGACTAGCATGTACTTTTATGCTGACCTTCATGTTAGTCAGCTACTTACCTGGAATGGTCCTCCCTGGGGCAGAAAGCTCATCTTTTTCCTCTTTCATAACAGATCAAGCCTAGAGTGGATCTCCAAGAGTAGTCAGGGAGCCTGTGATGGCACAGAAAGTTCAACCTTGGTTTTCCAACAGATGTCCCAGGCTGCTGCCTTTGTGAGAGTCAGCACACTGGAGGAGACAAAAGAGAAGCACATGAAGACACTGAAGTGCAGTCAGGAGATGTTGGGGTGACAGTAGGACATGTGTCTCAAGAAAAGAGAAGAGACAACTTCCTGGAGCTGCCATGAAGGCTCCATACATTTGGTGTGTCCTGGAGGGTGGGGACGACAGTGGCTCACCTTGTAATCTTAGGAGAGCTTCCTCGGGATCTCACATTTTCCCAGGGGCTCTGCACGGACAGCCTCAGTTAATCCTCACAACTCTGAATCAAGAGCTTCCCTTAGGACCTGTTTCTGCAGATGAGGACACAGAGATTGAGGAGGGAGAGCCCAGGAAGCCCAGGTTCAAAGTCACTGCCCACCTTCCCAGGCAGGAGAACAGCATTGCAGCAGTGCCCCCTGGATCCAGAGTCAAGTTGCACAGGAAGCTTGCTCGTCTGCAGAACTGGAGTCTCAGAGCATGACTGATGAGTTTGTTTCTGCTAAAGCCTACAAAGTGAAATTATAACAAGTTCTGGTTTGGGTAAAAATAAGATACTGAAACTTAATGTTAAGAATGTTCATATATCTATTTTTTCAATATTTAAATTAGCTCTTTAAAAGCACAAAAAACACATATATTAAAATGTGTATTTCCCTTTCACTTTAGACTCCAATATGGCTCAGCACTGCTCTGTCACAGCCTGCATTTATGTGAATTTGGATATTTTCTTTACTGTGCATTTTTTTATTTTGAACATATTCTCACTGTACTGCCCAGGCTGGCCTGGAACTGAGAGACATCTGTCTACCTCTGCCTCTCAAGCACCAGATAATTTAAAGGCAATGTGTTACCACAGCTGGGCACTGTGAATTTGGGGGCATTATTTTGTTTTATTTGTGCATATGGTTTTGTGTGTATACATGTGCATCCAAGAGCATGTTTACATGAATGTACATACCTCTGGAGTCAGAGATCAATGTCAGGCATCTTTGTTCATTGCCTTCCATCTTGTTTTTTTTGTTTGTTTGTTTATTTGTTTGCTTGTTTGTTTGTTTATTTTTGAGACAGAGTCTCTCACAGAATCTGAGCTCATTGATTGGACTTGACCGGCTGGCTAGTGGACCTCAGGGATTCCTTGGTTTCTATGCCCCTAGTACTGGGAATACAGATGAATGGTTCTGTTATCTTTTTATGTGGCCACTGGATATCCAAACTTCGGTGCTTATGTTTAAGTGAAAAGCCTTTTTCTGACTGACCGTCTTTCCAGCATCTGATGTTTATTTTTCAGAATTAACTTATAATATCATTGATTTGGTTACTGAGATTTTTGGATACATATACCTCACTTGTACTCTGCCAAGACAAAGAAAGAGCCAAAAGAGATGAGAGACCCCTCTCTCTTCCTGACGAAGTCAAGATGTGTGCATGAACATACATAGAATTATATATTATTTTATATTTGTAACATAGTCAATGTAATCCTGATATTTTTGAAAAGTATACATTTGTAGCCATATAAAATAAATAAGTTTAGATAATTAATGGGTAGTGTGTATGTCAACTAAAGCATACTTAATACTGTTGTACTGTTTGCCAAAATTACTTTGCAAGGAGATTTATGTACTCTTGCAGCAAAAGGAAAAACAATAACTAGAAAGCGATGAATAAAATAGTTTTCTTTATTGCAGTAATCATTTTACTACATACCTGTAACAAGACATACTTGTATAGATTATATATCTAATGAATAAAATACCTGGCTAAACACACAAAAAGAAAGGCAAGAGACCCCACCTTGTTTCTTAAAGAGATTTCCCTGGCCGTGGGTCATCACAGAGACTGATGTATTACAGAGAAGAAGAGACAGGAATGACCTAGGGTGGGGGTTGATAGGCGAAAGTCTGGGGTCATTCGTAGGAAATATTGCCAGGGCTCCAGGACTGGGCAGAAGAAAGCTGACTCTGGACAGGCTCAAAAAACTACCCAGAGCCTAATGATTGTAGAATCTAGCAAGGGAAGCTAGTGTTCCCCCACAAGTCAGGAACCAGGAGGTCAGCTGAGGCAGCCACACGGAAAGGGATGTGAGCTTCTGTGGAGTAGTCATATGAGACATAGTTTACAAGAGATAGTTCAGAAAGAAGACAGCACCTAAAATAAAAATGTGTTCTCCTAATTCATGTAGGACCCCAAAAAGGGCATGATTACAAAGTGAGAAACATTGAGACAAATAGGTTAAAGATCAGACTCTTTGCTTTCAATGGGAACATCTCTGACATCCAGTGACAAACTGTTCACCCCAAGGCCCTCCAGGGACATAAGGCTCACTATACTTGACCATGACCTCACATGAAAACCTCACAGTGCAGAAGCTGGACAGATAGCTCAAGTATTAAAAGCTTCTAGTTATCTGCCAGAGGACTCAAGTTTGGTCTCCCAGGACCTACAATGGACAGCTCACACTTCCCTGCTCTGCCCTCCCCAGACACCTGCACTTATGTGTATGTACACATATGTGCACACAGATGTACCTAATTAAAAGTAAAACAAAATGTATCTTTAAAAAAAACTTACAAAGCACATCACCCAAAGCAACCCAATAGTTCAGGCCATTTGGGACCTTCAACAAATCTGCTCCAAACAAGTCTCTTCTTTCTTCCAGGCAAATTTTATATTCACCATTCTCCTCATCTATACCAGAAGATGGGCCTAGCTATAAACACTCCTTCACATTCTTACCAGGAAGCTCCTGCTCAGGTCATTGCTGCAGTCTATCAGTGACCAAGCCAGAAAATCCTATAAGGCTTACTGCAGAAAGACTTTAAAACAGCATTTAGCAACTTTATTTACTACAGGCAAAACCTAGAAGCAACCCAGACATCCTTTGGTGAGTAATGGATAAACATTGCCATGACTAGGCAATAAAATAATACAAGCACATGTGGGGCAGGGGAGCCAGTCAAAAGCATTTGCTGAGAAAAAGAAGTAGGTGTTAAGGGAACGTACTGTCGGATCCCATTTGTGAGTTCAAGGGCATGCACATGTGTCTTCACATTTCAGAGCAGGAGATGTAGGTCAGCTGGGAAGGGATACAAGGTAAGTTTCTGGAGTGATGGAAATGTTCGCTGTATCGATTTGAGTGGTAGTCAACACCGGTACATACACATTAAAAATGCATCAACCTGTACTCTTAAGATTTGTGTTTTCTACCTAATATAAATTACACTTCGATTTAAAAATATATAAAAAAAAACCAAATAATTTTAAGAGGAGGTGATTGATGGGTGTATGTGTACATATAAATCTTTGTAATGATGCTAATTCATAAGTTCTGGCTGAAATCTGTTCAACACTGCCCAAGAGAATTTTCTCCTGTGTTATAGATGTTCTTTGTCTGCTCCATCCAAAAGGGGAGCCACATGTGACTGTCAAGTAACAGAGCAACTAACTCTTTTATTTTGTTTCATTTTAGTTAATATAGAGTTAGGTATAAGTAACTACAAGTGACCAGTTGCTAGATTCTGGATGTTGTGGCATAGATTTCAGATATGTCAGTGTCACATGAGAAGATGTCTTCATGTTCATGCAGGAGTGAGAAGATTGAGCAGGACTCACAGGGACTTGTTTGTTTTGGGGTGGTTAGGATATTAGAATTTCTCTCCCATCCCCTGGCCATTTGTTTCCTCTGAAGATGCACTTTCACTAGCTTTATTTTGTCTCTTGATTAGTTCATAGTCTCCTGAAATGCATCGTGGCCCTAGGATAAAGCCTATAACCACAAGTGGTGGTAGTCTTGCTATGCCTCAGTGGGCTCTGATTAACTGTTGAGGGGGCAATCAAGAAGCAATGACCAGAAATGGGCACATGCACATGTTGAGTGGAAGAGGACTTCAGGAGCCAGGACACTATTCTTGTTGCCTTTGCTGTTTGAGACACAGAGGTTGCTGTGTTGGTAGAATTCCCATTTACAGTATGTCTGATTAATCAGAGGATAACCCAAGAGGAAATTAAAGGAAACAGCACAGAGCCTGAGCTTTATCCAGGTAATCTGGCTACTCAGGAATCTGAGACAGGAGAACTGTGAGTTTAAGATCTGCCTGGGCTACAGAATAAGCTTAAAGCCAGCCCAAGCTGCTTAGTAATGCCTTGAAATAACAAGCAAGAAGAGAGGTGGAAAAATAATACAATGGCAGAGCATGTATCTAGGATATGTGAGGCCTTAGGTTCAATCCTTAGCACTGGTAGAGGAAGAAGAAAAGGGTCTGAGCTTTAACCACTTACAAGAAGAGTCTCCATGGTCCTTCCACACACATGCTGCGGCCACTGCCTTTCCTTTTTTAATACTACAGAGAACTGTACAAGTGTGGAGTAAATCACTCACAAGAACTTAGCATCTGAGCCAAAAGACAAATTCTATGGTTCCTGATTAGAGGAAGGAGTTAGATATTATCAAGGGAAAGTGATGTCATGCCTAAAAGACCGCTATCAACATAGTTAATACGGCAAAGCATCAATAGTCAGAGTACACACTGTCCTTCATAACCCATACAAGAAGCAAGTACCCAGTCTCAGCCTTGACCACACACACACACACAGTGTCCATCACCTCAGCACCATGGCTAAATGACTAGAAACCAGCTTAAAAGGAGGCTTTACACTGAGCTCATGGTTCCAAAGGTTTTGGTCCATGGTCATGTGGGTCTGCTGCTTCTGAGCCTGTGTGATGGTCTAGAAAACTGTCAGGGATCATGTGGGGTGGTAGAGCAATTATAGCAAAGGAAATGGGAGGAGCCAATGTGTGTCAGCCAAAGGCACAGACACATTCACATGCTACCTCCAACTAAGCTTCATGTTTTAAAAGTCTAATCAAATGTTGAATACATCAAAAATCAAACTATTGGTTAATTCAATAACAACCTAACATTTTCAAAAAACCCATCTTTGATACACCTCTAGGTGTGCTTTATTGATGTATTAGGTATCTTCCCATGCAACTGAATTAAAAAATTAAGATTAACTGTCACACATGGCCTTGTCAAAGTAGACTGGGATCTTCAGGGCTGCACAGCCTAACTTCTTGGCCAAGCAACTTGAGCTTGTGTTAATTGCTACTTTGTTCTGGATGCCTACATTGGAAGAGTCTATAGAAAACCTGATGGGATCCGGATTCCCTTCTAGCTACTGCTTTATAATAAGGCTTTCTCCTTTTGATTATCAGACTATCCCCAGATATCAAGATGCTACAAACCTTAATCTGAAAGTGGGCTAACACAGAATGATTATTATCTAAGTAGAGGCTCGGTGCCCAGCTGGAAATGCAAGAACATGTTGGAGATTTAGAAACAGAATTTTAAAAGATCAGTAGGTTTCTTGAGCACGGGACACCCAGGCTGTTCTGGGTAAAGCTTTGTGTATATATTCTCTTACATCAGTAATTGCTTTCTGGAACAGAAAACAGAAATACTTTATTTCACTCTCTTGTACAAGAAATCCTAAGATAGGCAGTAGGAGTCAAGATATTGGCTTGTCAAGATATTATTTTTTGACATCACTATCCTTAAACCACGGATCTATCTTCAAGGTCTCTTCAGGACCAAGACAACTGTGAAGCTCCATCTATTATTTTTGAGTTGCAGGCAGAAAGAAAGCAGAAGGGAAGAAGAGGAAAACCACCCTGCTTTCCTCCTGTTAAAGGATTATTTTTTTTAACAATCTATTGTCTACCTTTTCTGCTTCCAACCCATCTAAGCCTAGTGCAAGCGTAGCAAAGCCCACAGCCCTTTAGTTAGTATTGCTAGTATTTAATTACCCCATTAGTGCTCTGTACCATGCAGAGTATTGTTGACGCTTTTCAGACGACAGGAAGAGCTGGGTAGTGGGGAGGTGTACAGCACAGCTGCTTCTCCACAGAAGAAACCCTGGTGCTTTCTCTAGGCCTGGATGGATGGAGTGACAGGAGACACATCCTCACCAGCTAAGGACTTTGGAAGAATCATCAATCCTCCTTTGAGCAGGCAAAGCTCCTGGGCATGGAGGGAAGCTAGCTGAATGGCTTTTGGCCTGGATCTTTCCCTCTTCTTTCCATGAGTATCAGAAAGTGGTACTAGACCACGGAGATCTGAGCTCTCCACTCAGAGTCCACCCAGAGGAAGAAGGGGACCTGCTACCCTGCAGCACTTTGGGAAAGGACAATCAGCCTTGAGTTCAGCCAGGAAGACTTCTTCGGTGCTCACAATGGGGTAGGAGAAGGCCCAGACAAAGAGTCTCCAAGGCTTTGGTGGTGGTCACCTTTTCCAGTCTAACTAATCTCTTGCAGGACTTTGAAAATCCAGGGGATGAAAGTGATGGTGGTGTACAGAGGACACTATTAGGACCTGTTCAGGAGGCCAGTCTGATGGAGTTGGGCTGGATTCCTGTCTCAGAGAAACTGCATCAAAGGAGACTCGTGTTGAAGTCCAAGTCAGAATGTGAGAAAAGTCAGATACTAACCAGGGTGGGAGGCATCTTCCTTGTCCAGGTACTCATAAGCCTGGGGGATGTAAGCATGGGATGGATTGCCCACGAAGACGGGCAGCATCGTTGAGGTCCAGACCCAAAGTGGTCCAGCTTCTCACCATCCACAGGGGCTAGGCAATTCACAGAAGCCTATGGGTCCTGAGCTGCAGGCCTGGCTTTGAGATTATCCCATAGGCCCTTTCCTGGTGAGGGCAGAAGCACAGGTAGAAGGCAACTCATCAACCAGGGCTTTGCCTCTCCTCTTCTCCCTCTTCCTTGCTCCCTCATCCTTCTCTCCCCTGCCTTGACTTTCTTTACCACTTACTGAGAAGGATAGGAGGCTTCCACAGAAGCTGGTATGCCGTGGCCCAGGGTAATTGGTCCTGCAAAGGACCTGCCAGTGCCTTTAGCCACAGTGACTACAATCTGTAGACACTAGCACTCAGCACTAGTTTTGAACAAATTAACGGCTAAATATCCTCGTTGACTTTCTGTTGCTGTGATAAAACATCATGGCCAAAAGCCACTTAGGGAGAAGGGATTTCTGTTTGTTTATATACCCTCAGCATAGTTGATTGTTGAGAAAAATCAAAGCATTAACTCAAGGCAGGAACTGAAGCAGAGGCCATGGAGGAGTGCTAGCTTGCTTTTTAGGATTGCCCAGCCTGTCTTCCTACACAACCCAGGATCACATGCTCATGGATAGCACAGCCTATACTGGACTGGGACCTGTTCACAACAATCATTAATCAAGAAAGTGACCCATAGACTTGCCTACAGGCCAGTCTGATAAAAGCAATTTCTCTACTGAGCTTCCTTCTTCTTTGGTGACTGTAGTTTGTATTGAGTTGACAGAAGCTAGCCATCACAGTAAGCAAATAAATAATTAAAAGGACCATGCACAGCTGAACTTGCCCTTGGAGGGGGGTGTTCTTTGAGAAGAAAATACTGCTCTACAACACGGACTTCCTTGGGGTTCACCCAGGACTTTGTCTCACAGGGGCTAAAGTGACCTGTAAAGTATGTTTATGCAGTAAAACAAATGATCCAAGTGTCAATAATTTAGAAACAAGCCTGTAGCATGAGCAATCAGAAGTGAGCAGAAATCAATACGCTCCTTCTCCTGGTGTGGAAGTGGAAAACAAACTTCATTTTACTCCAGCCCTGGGCAAGAAAGAACAAATGAATGGTTCTTATCAGGGCCTCCTGGGCTACCTCTCTGGAGCCCATATCAGAAAGGGGCTAGGTAGACAGAGCAGACAAGTTCTGACCTCATCCCAGAAGCCTCTGAGTGAATTCTGGGTACATGCATGTATGTGTGCAGGCACACACAATGTATAGAAGAATGGAGTTGCCCTGGTATGCCTTTTGTATTCATCTCATGCACATCCATGGCTGCAGAGATCCATAAACACAAATCAATACAAACATGTGCACTAACGTCAGAGACATAGGTGTGTGCCGATGAATAGTAAGTTCTGGAAGTAAGAACTCCATTAGTGGGCTGAAATGGAAACCTGGACATGGCTCTCTAGAGATGAGTCTGTTCCCTTACCTTTGCCAAATTCTAAAACCTGCGTGCATTTCTCAGGCTGTGTCCCCTTCCTCCCCTTCCTTCCTCCCCGATACCAACCCCAAAGCAATTATCATTTCATTCTGACCCTAAATGACCTGTCCTTGCCTTCTCTTTATAAGGCTGTTTGTTTACATGGGGCACATATAGATTTCTCCACATAAAGGCCAGCTGTCCAGGAACCTTAATCCCCCCCTGCCATTTCCAAGGGTAGGATGTGGACATCTTTGAGGGCCTGTCTACCTGCCCTACCTTGCTCTCACACTTTTGCAGTGGAGCACAGAGGTTGTGCTTTGCACAGGAAGCTGGACAGCTTTCTAGGATGAAGTACACACTTTGGAGTCAGATCTATGACCATCCCAACTTGGAATCTGGTTCACTTAGAGTGTGTGGCCGTGGTCATGTTTAAAAACCTCTGTCTGCCTTAGTTACTTCATTACTGAAAGAGAAATGGCAGCCACTATATCTTGAGACTACTAAGGATCCAGTGGGATGCACCATGGGCACTTAGCCAGCCGTCACTGCAAAACAACCCACAAAATCTTACAGGCAAAGCCCCAGTCTCACTCCCAAGGCTGCATAGAGGCCATAGCTCTGGTGTGGTGAGAGTATGTTTTGTTTGTCCACTCTACAATTCCAGAGCCATCTATAGTCCCCTGGAATTCTGCTTGCGAACTGGCCAATTCCTGCCTAAGTCTAGCTCTTTCAAATGCAATTAGTAGCAGCCGGCTTCCACTTTCAACATCCTGCCTCAGAATCCCTTCATATAACTTGACAAATGCCTCAGGCACATTTGTTTTTTTACCTTCTGGGTTATTGCAAGTGACAATCTACCAAATGTTTCGCCATTGCATAAGGTGTTGTTTTGCCAGGCTTCTGTGAGACTTTCTTCACCACCTACCAGCCAACCTCAAAACTGCTGCTACATTTTAGCCAATATTTTGTTATGAGGGCCTCCCACTTCAGATACCAAGAACTGTATCAGCTAGCTATTGCTGCATAACAACGAAAGGTCTTGGCATCACACAACATGTGCCTGTTTCTCACCTCTTTCTCTGTGGTTTGGAGATCGAAGGGGAAATAAATGATGAAGGATGACAATCTGGCACACATGTCGAGGATGTGTTATCAGCTAGCCATCACTGGCTACCATGCCACCTCCTCATACCATGATGCTTAACGGCAGATACATACTTCAGCTCCACCCTTGTAACCCTGTGAGGTTTTAAGGAAGTTACCTCACCTCTTGCTGGAGGGTCCCAAAATGTCAACCCTGAGAGAAGCAACTGATAATCCTCACTCCTTTGTCAGCTCAGTGGGGTTCACACTGTGTCCCATAAACATTGATTTTGCACAGAACTAAGGGTCTATTTCATCTGTGCCCCTCATGGACCTCAGCATAGTGAAAGATAGCACATGTGGCAAGCACTGTTTGCTTGTCAGTGCTAACTCACCAATGCTAATAAGCTTGGTGCTGGCTGCACAGGAGGTAAGAGTGGGATTTGAGATCAGACCTTACCAGTTTTGCCTGTATCTTTGTTACTTCGTGTGTGTGTGTGTCAAATAAGCTTATCTTGATTATCCTCAGTTTCTTCAACTTTAAAATGGGCAATATAATTCTATCTATCCCCAAGTACTTTTGAAGATAAATTAGAATATACCTAGTTTAACCTTTGGTTCTAAGCCCTCACATGCTTATGATGGGGTCATTCCAAAGCCTTCATCAGAGTCACAGCCAGCCTCGTCCTTTCTCATTACCCTTCCTGTTGGCACAGTACTCAGCCAAGGGTCTCAGCTTTAAGCTTAGCCCCTGAGCTCATGAACTCTGATCATTGAGACATGGGTGCTAATTCTCTAGACTGAAGTTTTTCCAATGCAGATGAAAATATAAACCAGCACTTACCACATGGGCACTCTTAGAAAAACTAGATGAGATGCAGGCGCAAGGCCTCAGGACCTGACCCCAGGCTGGCATGGCTACTCTGAGAGATCTACAGGCAGAGAGGCCATAATAGGCTATGCACTCAGAGTTCACAGTCCAGAATCCATGCTAGCAAGGCACCGCTCCCTCCAGACCCACTGTGCCCAACCCAGGGGGACACTGGTATTCTCACTCTGTCAATTTCCTCCTCTCTCTTGGTCACCATCTGGCTTCAGTCAAATATTACTTTCTTTCAGCCTGAAAGTCAGAGACAATGAGCTTAAAGTCAAACTCCCTTGGGAAGCTGCTGAACTTCTTCCAGCCTGCTTCCTTACCTGCAAATCCAAGAATTAAATGAAACAATGGCTGTTTCATGTTTAGTCCTGGGCCTGGCACTGCTTACGTGCTAAGTTGATTCTTCTTTCCAGTACAAATGCAAACTTCCAGCTCCTGTGCCCTTCTGTATACTTGACCCATGAAACTATGCCCTCTCACCTCCAAATGTGTGCTGCATGCACATGTTCCATCCACTTTGTCCCCATTAGTCACTGCATACTGCCATCAGCCTGTTCAACCCTGTGCCTTCTCTAGAACATTCCTTCCCTTTTGTCCTATGGTAGAACTTTTTCTCATATACACCCCCTTGAGTTCTTACCCCCACCTGATACTGGTCTTGCTCTGGCATGGGGACAGTGATAAATGTGAAAGAGGAGGATGGGAAGATTCTTGAAAAGTGTTTGTGTTCTGGACCTGTCCTTGCTTATAGCTCTTGGAACCCTGAGTTAATTTCATGAGTGAGCCAGGCTAGCCTACTAGAGAATGGCAATCACAAGGAGATGATCTTAGCTACCCAAGCTTCTCAGCATTGGTGGCTGTGAACCATTCAACTCCCACCAACCTACCTACTGCCCATAGATGCAGGGGAGGTCCAAGTTAAACATAAGAAACATTTGTGGAACACAGACCAGACTGCTCACCCAGAAAAATTCTAAGTGAAAAGATGATAATTTTGACCCCTGGGTTTTAGGTGTTTTGTTACACAGTGTAAGCTGACTATAAAGTTTTCTCCCATAGGCTAGCACTCAGGCAATTTAGAAATCTAATTAGTTCCAAAACAGCAATTTCAGTCTCCTGGCCATACGCTCACTTGTGGGCAGATCTAAACCTATCTAACACATAGAATCTCCTGGCCACCTATTCGTTTGAAAAGGGGCAATGTAAACCCAATTTAAGCCAAAGTAACAGAGTGAGGTTCTCTGAAAGAATTAATAAATAAAGCCTTTGGGTAATTATGAAAAGCCTTCTGGACATTTTCTTCTTCCTTTCAGTTTTTCTGCATGCTTAGATAGCTAGAAACCTCCTGGTCTCAGTTTCATAAAAGAAGTTGTCTGAAGACAAAGACAGGATGAGGAGGAACCTTCAAAGATAAACTAGAGCCGCTGGATTAAGGTGGCCCTGGTGCCATTTCACACCTGGGCTTCCCAGCAGTGTGAGTGGCCATCCCAACTGATGTTTGACTTCCCATAAATGGAGAATAAATCTCTTCTAAAATCTTCACTGCTCTATCACTTCTATCGCTTCTCTCCCTGGCCTTATGGCATGCGGTAATCAAGGAGTAAGAATCCTGATGCCTCTGAGCAGCAGGCCTCTTCCTCAGAGATTTAAAACTGAATAGTGACCCAAGGAACCATCCTCTTTAGTGCTTAAAGCTGTGGAAAATAAGACTTACAATTGCCACATAGCCTGCACACAAAGAAAGCAGTTACCATGGAAACAGCGAATGAAACAAGGATGTCCAAGAGGGGAGAGAGAGAGAGAGAGAGAGAGAGAGAGAGAGAGAGAGAGAGAGAGAAGGGAGGGAAGAAGAGAGGGAGTTCTTGGCATTAAAATCTCAGTTCTGCTCAGTTTATTGAATCTTCCATCTTCCTCTTCTATAACACTGGAAGATAATACATTGCTTCTTTGGCTTAATCCTGTTTGAGGTTGATTTCTGTCACTTATAGTCTAATGGCTCTTTAATGTGTGTCTACTTCTATCTCCTGATAGGTTTTTTAATGACATATTCAACAGCTAGGATATCACTTCTCTAGCACCCTGGCTCACAGCTCAACTACACTGATGTTCCATTCTGTGTCACTTTCTCTCGGATCCAGAGCCTTACCATAGTCTTGAACTCCATCTCCCATGTCTCATACATGGCTGCAACCTAGGCACAATGGACAAGCTTTAGAGTCAGAAGAACTGAGTCCACCTCCAAGCTCAAAGGATGATCTGAACTTGGAAATCAAACCCACTTGCTCTCTCAGGCCAACATCTCAGCTCCAGTTTTATTTGTCCCCTTCCAAACTCTGTCCCAAGTACAAAACCATGGGATCTCTTGAACCCATTTGCAATATTCTCACCCACTATGGTCACGTTCCTTGCTGTTTGTCCCATCTCCAATTCTCAGACCATTGAGCTTCATTGGAAATTAAGAAGTCACAGGCCAGTACTTCTCACCCATAGTTCCATGAGCATTAAGCATTAATTGATACATTGAACTTTAAGGATGCAGGGTGCAATGATGGATCAGAGATCATCATTGGATGGATCAATCAAACCTAGTCTTGTTTTGCCAAGCTTTCTATCTGATGAGGGCATATACTTAAAAATATGTAATATCTTTATAGTACAACTAGTACTATAATTAAAAGCAATGTGTGGGATGTACTTCTGTTGCCTGGCACTCACATAAGCCTTGAACACAATCCCTAGAGGCACATTAGTAGACATGGTAGCATGCTTGTATTACTAGCACTTGAGAAGTGGAGGTAAGGGGATCGGAAGTTTGAGACCATCCTTGGCTACATAGCAAATGTGAGCTACACTACAAGAAGCCAACCAATACCCAGTGTAGTAGCTCCTGCTTTAAGAAAAAAAAAGTGCCTACATGCTGCTGATTCCTGAGTTTAGTTCTGTAAACCAATCATTTAAAGGTTCTGGTGATGTTTCTCAGTAGTAGAATACTTGTCTAGCATCATAATGCCCTAAGTTCAATTCCAGAACCTTAGACAAAAGAAAAAATTAATTTGAAACAAAGGGTATTCTGAGCAGAAGGTAAATGCAGAGTACTTGTTCATAACTCATCATTTACAATCGAAGGCCTATTAAGCAGGAGACATGAACATAACCACAGAGGATTCAATAAACAAAAGTCCATCATCCTTATAAGAAAAAGTTTCAAGAGTTCCTGAGGTTGAGCATATGGAAAGCCAGAGCCCCACTCAGAACCTCATTCACCAATAAGAAAGTACCAAATGATGAGAGGTTCCTTTAGTGTCGTGTCAGGTTCCCTCTTAACTACAAAGATATCTTCCTTCCTATCACTCCAGCCAGATAAGCCATTGACTCTCACACAGACATGTTAGTAACACTAAATATATACATATGCCATTGGATCTTCATTTTAGGTAATTCAGCCAACCTACCAAAATCCTTTTTCAAATGCTGAATAGCCATTTGGTTATCACTGTAAATCCCAGGTTTGTATCACCCTCAAAGTCAATAAAGCATCTGCCTCTGGTATCTTCATCCAAACCACCCACAGAAGTATAGTCACATACTGTGCTGAAAATGAAGCATTATAAGCCAGGCACATTGCACTGGCCAACATATGTCCTCTCACTGAAATGTCAATCCCTCAGCCAGTTACATTTCTCTCATTTCTATGGAAAATGCTTGATAAGAGAACTTATGGATGGAAGGATTTACTTTGGTTCAGTTTGTAGGTTTAGATCATCATGGCAGGAAGGCTTTGTGGGCAGAAGCAGAAGCAACTGGTCAGATTGTGCCCATAGTCATGAAGCAGAGAAAGAGAAGAATGCTGATTCCCAGCTTCTTTCTTTTAATTTAAAGATCCATCCTAGAGGTGGCAGCACCATGCCCTGGCCCATGGCATGGTGCTGCCACCTCTAGGATGGATCTTTTCATGTCAATCAACCCATATAGAAACTCCCTCACTGGCACACCCAAGAGCTGGTGTCCTAGGTAATTCTAGCCCCTCTTAAAATAACAATTAATATTGGCCACTGTAAGCCCATCCTTTGTCAACTTGACACTTAAACATAACTTTTAAGCCACATCTCATAATCCTCTCATAATGAAAAAAAAAAAAGCATAATGTGTGTGGGTCTGCTTTACCTTTAAGTCTGAACTCACACTCTTCACCTTGCTTTTTGCTTTTTACATTTTCGTGTCTTTCTGTTTTGTTGTTGGTCTCTCTCACTGTACAGAGCCGTGGACAGTAACCATTCTGCAGCCTAAATGCTGACCTGTCTTGATATTTCCCCTCCCAAACAAAGTAGTTCATAATTTTTAGTCAGCCTCACTTGATTTATCAGGCCACAAGCACTACACAGCCAGACTCTTTGGTAGACTATGATATGAATGATGGGCTGGGGAGATGGCTCATTTGATAAAGTGCTTGCACACATGCGTGAGGAACTGAGCTCCATTCCTAGAAGGGCCATTTTAAAAAATGAACTCTGCAAATGGTGGCACATACTTTTTATCCTAGCACCGGAGGAGCAGAAACAAATGTAGGCCTAGAGCTCACCAGCGAGGAGTCTAGCCTACTTGATGAACTCCAAGCCAATGAGAAGCCTTGTATAAATAGTAACATAAAGTAGTAAATGGTTCCTGGGGAACAACATACAAAGTTGACCTCCTGATTATAGGTACACACATCCCCACACAGGTGTGCAAGCGTGTGTGCGTACACGTGCACACACACACATACATATGGGGGCCAGAGACAGAGACAGGGAGAGAGAGAGAGAACAGAGAGACAGAGAATAGAATACTAACGGTGTCTATCCCATTTCTTTGTACCACTCTGAAACCTCATGAACTCCCACTGCCCAGATGTCTCTCAGCATTCTGGTCTTCCAAACTCCCACCATAATGCTCCATCACACTCCATCACAGCAGTCTAGGACTTTTTAAGCCTAAAGTCCTAAACTCCAGCAAATCAGTCCCCAGGGGCTAAGAACCACATGGTCAGATTATGTATTAGTTGCTTTCCTCATTGCCATGGCAAAAATGATTTAAAGAAAAAGAGTTGATTTGGCTCACAGTTAAAGGATGCAGTCCATCGCTTGGTAGGGAGACGTTGTAGCAGCAGTCTGAAGCAGCTAGTCACACTGAACCTACAGCCAGGAAGCAGGGAACCATGAACACTGATGTTCAGGTTTCACTTTCTGTGTATTCACTCATGAGACCAGCTTACTGAATGTTGCTGCTCTCATTTAAGGTAGGTCTTCTTATCTCAGTTAGCCTAATCTAGAGCCCCCCATGAACATTCATGTAGGTTTGTCTTATAGCTGATTCTATGTCCTATGAAGTTGACCGTCAATATTAAATGTCACACTCAACAACTCAAATTCCTTCTGCGTGCTTGACTTTGTTCTTTTGCAAGATAGGTAGCCCTAGCTAGCCCTTGAAGATGTCCAAGGGATCTCTGAGTACCAGCATGTGATTATATCTTATGGCATAAAGAGAATGGAAGGATAGGAAAGTGCCAAATGATGAGAGGTCCCTTAGAGTCACATCACATTCTCTCTTAATTGCAAAGACATATTAAGAAGCCATCCATTTTGTCACAAAGCTGAATGATCCTGAGTTTCCATGTAGCATTCCTTCTTGATAAATAATTCAAAGACATGACTTCATGTGTCCACATACATCTTTCAATTCAAGGGGCTCTGATTTATGGACACTTAGCTTCTGAACACAATAGCCTCTGATTCTATTTTGTTACAAGAAAAAAAAAGACAGAAGTGCCCAGGATTTACTACACTGATCGGCACATGCAGAAATGAGAGCAATGAGTTATGGGCTATTTGAAATAAATGCACAGGGATGTTAATGCAGACTGAAAAGGAATTGGCCTGTCTCCTGTCTCCTGCCCTCTCCATCCTCAGGAACAAAGAGGAACAAGAATGTTTTCTGTTAGCCTGGATGTCCCCCTATCTCTATATAGCCCCTTTGCATTGCAGATAGGATAATTTCCTAAAGTTTTGCAGAAAGTGTGTCAGAGATGAGCAGCTCAGATATCTGCATCTAAGGGTAGAAGAGTTGCCATGTGCTTCAAGGCCTTAACTTCTTTATATACAACCTGGAGATGGACAGATATGTGTTTGGAGCATCGCTGACCATACAAGTCAGACTCTGATGTCTTGGTAGTGTGGAGTTTGTTTCTAAGTTCTGCCATTTTTTCAGCTGCCTGACTGTAGGCAAACCCCTTAATCCCTCTACCACTCAGTTTTCTCATCTCTAAAATGGGATAAAATTTTGTGGGTATCATAAGGTCAGCAAGGTCTTGAGTTGGGCTCCCACACACCAATTTGAATGAAAAATTGTCACTCAGACAGACAATATTTCTTTTGCCATCTTTATCTTTGAATGTATCTTTGATTTTGTGTGTGCATATTTGTAGTGTGAAATGTCGACTTAACTTACTTTGATATGAATCTCTTAATTATAAATAAACTTAGGTGGACATTTCTTTAATCCAATAGTTATAAATTAGTAAATCCAGTATTAGATAAGGATGAGGATATAGTTTTCCTTATTTGCATCATCAGAGAGACTATTGGCACCACATTTTGGTAAAATTTTGTAAATATATAATAAAATTTTATGTATATATTCTAAAATCTTTTAACCTTTCTTTAGAACCCTATCGTACTTAAAGTATTATGTAAAGCATAAGATGTAATGCTGTTTGTGATTTGTTTATATAAAATTTAATCTAATATTATTTTTTATGTGTATAAGTATATCACTTGGTTGCCTGATGCCATTGGCACCCATAAGAGGGTATCAGGTCCCCTGGGACTTACAGATGGAGTTACAGATGGTTATGGGGTGCTGTGTGGATGCTGGGAATCTAGTAGAGGTCCTCTGGAAGAACCAGTACTCTTAACTACTGAGCTATCTCTCCATCCACTTGTAATAGTTTTTAGTGGTGTAATGGATTTTTTTTTTAAAAAAGAACTTAAAGTTGGGTGGGTGAGGAGAGAGAGAGGATCTGGAAGGACTTGAAAGGGGAGAAAAATATGATCAAATGTATTTACATTTTAAAATTATTATTAATAAATGTGAAAATAATTTAAATGCCTACATCAGAATAAGTAACCTGTGGTCTATCCTACCAACAAAATCCTACACTCCTGCTTAAGAAGCTCCATATGCACAGACTTGGAAAGAAGATGTTAACATATTGTAAAGTAAAAGTAGGTTCTGGCACAGTGTGAAGAGTGCTAATACTCATTTTAGGTTTGTACACCATACAGAATAAAAATAGCTAATGGTTTATCAAATGCTTATTTCTTGCCAGACACACATCTAAATATTTAATCTGAGCAGCAAACTGGTGAGCTATGTAATCTTATATACCATTTGCAGATGGGGAAACTGAGGCCCTGTAAGTGAAGCAACAGTTACCAGGTTGTGGCATCAGTAAGCCACACAGAATGGGGCCTAGAAACGCTGGGCTCTGCGCCTTCTGCTCTAGCTGCACTACACACAGTAGAAGTTGAGAGCTAGGTCTCTGACTCAGAGATGGGAAGCCCTTTCTCTGCCTACCTTATCTGCTGTTGTGTTGTTGGATTTGTTACAATAAGCATGTAATTGAAAAATAAAACTTTTTATCAAAGCACCCAACCATGTGGAATTGTTGCCTGGGATGGGAGCCAAGAGTGGGTGGGTGAGGCAAAGATGCTTCTCATCTGGGCTGAGCTGAGTAGTTCACATGGATCCCCTGACACATACCTTCCTCATTGGCAAAAGAACTGTGTAGGGGAAGGCATAAGAAAAGCAGTCCT
The DNA here is from genome assembly GCA_019843965.1 of Rhynchomys soricoides. Lineage (NCBI taxonomy): Eukaryota > Metazoa > Chordata > Mammalia > Rodentia > Muridae > Rhynchomys > Rhynchomys soricoides. The sequence goes on from JADRCH010006751.1 coordinate 25,666, forward strand.
GTCTCCACCACCTACCAGCTGAGTGGCCTGGCACGCACCTGAATCTCTCTAGGCCTCCTGTTTGCACCATAGGGGACTTACTGTGAGGACTCAGGGATGTCCAACCCAGAGTGGGTGTCTGGGAAGAAAAGAGGTTTTACAACCACTCAGTCCAATTCCTTCTGCAGCAGTGGCTCCTAGAGACCTGGCATCTCATAATTTAGATGAAGCCCTTTAGTTGACAGTATCAGTGAAGACTTTATTGATGCAAGTTGTCCATGCCCAATTCTCAAAACCAAAATCAACTCAGAGACAGAAGGTGCACCCAGAATCCCAATAGATCCTCCAATGTCCAGCTTTCTTCAGCTCTAGGATTCTAACATCTGAATCCCTCTGTGCCTCAGTATTCTCATCTCTAAATGGGAGGACAATAAATGGGTATCATCAGGGCCAGCAGGTGTTTGAATTGGACTCCCACACATTAACATTTGAGTTAAAATCGTGCCATCTGGACCTTTCTCCTTTTGCCATCTTTGTCTTTGGATAGTTGTCTCTTTGATTTCGCATGTGCACATCTTCAGTGCAAAGTAGAGGCCTAACTTATTTTTGCATGAACATCTTGATAATGGACAAACTTAATTGGATGCTGTTTTTTCTTTTCTTTTTTTAAAACACCAACAGGTATAATACAATAAGAAAATCCCATATTGGTAAGGTTGAATAAATGGGTTTCCCTTTTTGTCAACAGTGAGAATATGATTGCCACCATATCTTAGAAAAATTAGTAAATATGTAATTAAATGTGGTGTAGATATCCTAAAAACCTGTAAACTTTCTTTAGAACTCTGTTACAGTTACAAGATTACATAAAACACAAGGTACAATACCGATGTTTTGTCAAAGCTTATCCTTTGCCACGCACACACAAAGGCTTTGTATGGCAGCCTGCAATCCCAATGCTGAGGAAGGCAGAAACAGAGGGATCCTGCCAACTTCTTGCTCAGCTAGCCAAAACAATGTGTTCCAGGTTCAGTGAGAAACCCTGCTTCAAAAATAAGGCAGCTCCTGGCCTAAACACACTCACAAGTGAGCATCCCTCATGTCCACACACATGCCCATACAGGTATGCATGCACGCATCTCTCTCACACACACATCCATACACAACACACACACACAATTAAAAACTAAAGCCATGGCACTGAGTTCTTATGCATAAAAACCAGGCTTAAGGTTGTGTGTGTGGCTCTGTAGAACTCTTTCCCAGCATAATGCAAGGCCTAGGGTTCAATTCTTAGCACTTCAATGAAAAGAAGAACCCAGACTGAAGTCACATCAGGGCTGAGAAATCTGAGAAGACCATGTTTGACATGAAGTCTGTCCTTTACCTTTCAAGTGACTTTAATACCAGTGCCCTCAGCAGCACCAGACATTACCTGTATGGATGGGATTAACTTGATTATTACTCAAGTTACTCCCCACAGCTTCAGTTCCAGTACTAGGTTTGGGTCTCATAGCGAGACCATTCTCCATTCTAAAGATTTTACAAAGTCTGTGTGCGGCTGCACAAACTCCAAGGAGCTTCATTTATCACTATTGTGAGTTCCTCCAGATCCTCAGTTTAATGACACCCTTTCTGAAGCAGTGGCGGTGGTGCCAAACAGCACTTGCATTTCCAGGAAAGGAGCCAGACTCATTAAGTTAATAAAGGAATTTAGCTGTATGGAGATGCCTCCTTCACATACATTCCCGAAAAATGTGTGCGTGCTCTCTCTCTCTCACAACTCATCAGCAGCCATTAAGCCTCTGCCTCCACCTGCAAGCCTCTCCTTCCACCGAGTCACACAGGGTCAGGCCGCAGTGGATTGCAGAAGATAGAGCACTCCACATGTTAGCTTAGAAGTCATATCTCAGAACTTGGCCAGCTGACTTCTCTGCACTTTTGTCTCCAGTGCAATTCCCAAAAGCCCCTCTCTCCATGACAGAGTGAACTTCATGAAGGCCCCAAGGATCCTGGATTTGGATGGGCTGGCCCCCTTCTATCTATCTTGTTATTACAGCTTGATTGTGTGAGATGACAAGAAGCAGTCACCAAGGAAAATGTCGCAATAACTCCCTCATAGTTGTCTGACCTCAGCTATATCCTATCTGATCATATTTCCATGTTTCAGCTTGGTAGATCTTTCTAAATCATAAATCTAACTGGATTACACTTCTACCATTCTGTGCTCCCTACCTTAGACCCTCAGTCTCCCATGATGCCTTTCAGGACACCATCTTCTACCACCTACCTCTCTATCCTCCCCTAGACTCACCATCACCCCAACAGCAGCACTCAAAACACTGTCTTCTGCCCATTTCATGTCAGGCCTTTAATGGTCTTCTCCAGACCATGCTGTCTTCTTTCTACTGCCTACTCTTGTTCTTCCTTGGTCCTGGTCCATCCTTCAAGACTCTTTGCACAAACCACTTCCATGCACCTTGTCTGTCTTAGATGCCCCTCCCTCAAGCATGCTCACACTCCAGAGCAGTTATTATAGATCCATAGGCATCTACTCATTGATCAGTCTCCACAACCAGAGGCCCTGAAAAGCCATATCTTCATCCTTGCCTTCCCACATACCCAGCCTATGAGGTGTTGGCACCGGAAGCCTGTGGTCTTCCACAAACTGAGCTATGTATGCTCAGGCCCCATTTCTTAAGTTTTAGTTCATCAATGACCTTTGTAGAAATGATATTTTTCTGGGCCTAGATATTTTTCCTTTACTCACCCTTAGCTCATAGCTCTTTCTTACTTTACTTCTACTCCAATGAAAGCCATATTTATTTATCAAACCAAAACTTTGAATATTTTCATTTCTCCACTCCACAGGGGAGTTTGTACCTACTCAATTACTATGCCAGAGGCCAAGAAGCATCTCTTCACCATCCCGCCATCCTGTGAAGGACCTGGAATCATCAGCAGGTTAACCTTGGTGCACCCAAGCCTAATCAGACTCATTGAAATGTTTAGAGGTGTGCCATTGCAGCCCATAGCAGGAATGGCCACAGGACAATCCATTCCCCTTAACAATCCCATGAAGATCAATTACTGAGTTCAACCAGGTCTCTTAGGAAGGGCTTTTCATTTCCCATTGGCACCAGCTCATGGCATAACAAATTGCTGAAGTTTGCCACACTCTGAATATGTTTTAAATGTTCCTCTTCCAAGTGCCAAGGTCTAGAAGGTAATTACCATTCTACAAGTAGCAGGTGATGTGTGGTCCTACACCAAGCCTCCACCCATCTTTCTAGGATTCAAGATCCTCCTCCATAAGAACCAAAGGACATGGGAAGATTAGTTTACCCAAGGAGTCCCAGCACCAAAATGACCCAATTTCCATTGGTATGAGGTCTTCCAGTTTCTGAACATCTGAGAACCTTCCAACTTCTCAGCAGGAAACAGTATTGGCTCACAGAGGGCAAGTAATGGATACCTTGCATGGGTGCAATAGACAAGGAGTAGGTCTCTGTGAGTAGAACAGGGCAGATGTTGGTCCAGGTGCCCTGGTATGACGTCTTGGCTGGTCCAGACAAGAAGACTGGAATACCTTATAAACATACAGAGTTGTTATGTGTCAAAAGCAAACTGTATTTTAGAAAGAAGACTGCAATTCTCAAGGACCAGTCTACAAAACAAAAAAGCACTGTAGTATTCAACCACGAGGAATTTGGTAAAGGGATGTGCCACACCAAGCTATAAAAACTTGAGGCACCAATTCAGGGATAGTCATGTAACTCCAAATAAATATCATCAGAAAGCCAGGCTCCCCACCCTCCCTCTGCCACTGCTGCAGGACACAGGGTGATGAATGACCAAACACGAAAAGCTAGGGCCATCAGCCTGTGTGACAGTCTCAAGCAAGAGTAAAACATAGGAAGGAAGGGCTGTCCAGAGGAACCTAGAACATCTATGGAGGTACAGTAACATACCTGGAAAATGCTCTCCTGTCCAAAAGCAGAGATAGAAGGAAGGAGCTACCCTGGCTTCTCCTTTCTCTAACATTCCTCTCTAATCTCCTGCCAAAACCAGACTGAAACTAGTGGGCAGCAGCCTGGAATAATGGAGCAGGTGGTTTAAAAGCAAGGGTGGCAAGCAGACTGGCAATAAATGGACAACCAGATGCAAGACACTCCTGTGCCTTGTCTGTTCTTGGTGTATTAGGACTTTTGCTTGTGGCCTCTCCTAGCCTCTGACCTTCTGGATTGAAGGCTCCATCCATACAGGAAAGGTTCCTATGTCCATCCTGAGGATTCAATTCATTCTACAATTGTCCAGATATTTACTGTGCACCAAAATAGGTTCAGGCACTCTGCTGGGCAATAGGAGGAAGGGACCATTGAGAGAAATAAGATATAATTCTTGTTCTCATGGATCTGTGCTACAGGGGACAGGGGAGGCAGATAGGCACACAGCCCTCTGCATCATGAAGTGAATAATTTATTTGAAGACAAAGATGGAATTGCTTTGGGAAAAATGGGAGATACTTTCAGCAGGAGGTAACATTTGTTCTGGATCTTAGATGGGTGTATCAGGAGGATGGAATTTGAGTAGAGGAAATGGTAACATGAACCAAGTGAATGACATAGCACAATGGTTCTGAGGACACTGTAAGAAAGAGGTAGAGGAGAACATATGGGAAAAGGATACAGACCAGGTCCAAAACGTGGTCTGATGATAGAGAACCTTGAGACCCACAAGCAGTATGTAGTCATAGAAGGGGTTTATAGGAAGTTCCAGAAAGATCTTTCTGGCTGCCTATGTGTTGGGAGTGTTTGACTTGTTAGGAATAGAAGCATGAAGAGCTTGAGAAGCACCCATCTCACGGGGATGAGAGAGGGACACATAGTGCCCAACTTGTTGTGAACCTGTGCTTGCTTTCTGTGGTGTGGGTGTACCATCTCCACGGTGCGGAGACCAGTGCTGGGCCTGGAACCTGGGAATGAGTGATTAGGGTTAATGCAAAAAGGAAGAACCTACACTTGACACCCAAATCTCGGATGTTACTTAGCTCAGGGGACCCGTTCTACTGCAGATGCATTGTGGGTATAGGCATGGGGTCTTCCTGTGTCATACCAGAGTGATGTAAAGTAAGCCATTTTGTCCAAGCCACTCCCTGTCTCTACCCTTTGGATCATACACACACATGACTTTGATATTTTATATCTTCATCTACTGGTTCCTGGCTGATCAGCAGACACCTACATTCCAGCAGAACCTTCCTGCCAAATACAGTCTCCAATCTTGCATTCAGTCTCCTAGCTCCACCTTGTGTTCCCAATGCATACATTCTCTCCCCAGTTTCTAAGGCTGAACTCCATGAGAACCTGAGATTATTAGAAGCAACAAAGAACCAATGTCCTCATTATGGCTTCTATTGCTGTGATAAACACCATGACCCAAACCAACCAAGGCATGAAAAGTTTGTTTCACTTTGTAGATCAAGTTCATCATTGAGAGAAGCCAGAATAGGAAATCAAGGCAGGAACCTGCAGGCAGAAACTGAAACAGAGGTCATGAGGAATGCTGATCATTGGCACTGGGTAGCAAGGCTCTGTCCTCCAATGTGGCCAAGGATGTAAGTGGTGGTGCCCATTAAGCCCAGAGAGGTTAGTGAGGTCTCTGTGCATGTCTGCTCCTACCTGAGTCTGTGTAATTCAGAGTTTTTTCTCTTGACCTAGGCATAGACAGAAGCAGAGATTTCAGACTCCCAGTCATTCCTCAACCAGTACACAAGGTCGGGCCTCTGCTCTCCCTGTGAGTTCTCTGGCTCTCAGCCCCAGAGCCTTTCAGCCTGCTAGTAATGCATTTTCTCATGACTCCAGAACTTATTTCTATTGAATTATCACCACCTGGTGGCCCAAACCAAAATTTGTCAAATAAAAGAGAGAGCTTGGAGTAAATGGAGCTTAATGACCATTTGACACCACGGATTTGTCCTTTTCTAAGAAGGCTTAGCAGAACTCTCCTGGGGGCCTCATTCATTCTCCACACTAAGTCCCAGACACCTAGAGATTTGGCCTGCTCTGAAAGGCTTCTCTCTGGGAATTCCACACTTGCCTCCCATGACTCAGTCCTCCACTTAGCACCTCTTACTGGGCAGAAGTCCCACTTTAGAGCTAATCCCATTCCCTTCTGAAGTTAAAGTCCCTTAGTTTTGATGAGCATTTACAGAGCTGGATACACAGCCCTTTGTTTCCTAGCTCAAAAGCCTCCACATGGAGGGGATTGGGGCTGGCCACTGAGTGCAATGGACACAGGGGTGTGCTGAGGGCTCAGACATCCTCAGTGTGATACCAAGACAAGCTTGAAGTTCTTTGTCCCCTGCTTCCTAGCTGCCTTTATAAGTGACTGAAGGAGTGACAGGCTAAGTCAGCTGGAGGCACACTGCTCAGCACACGGGAAGTAGCACTAAGCATAAGGTTCATCCATCTTCAGCGCCCCTCAAAACCAGTTCTCACCTATAAGGCTGGAGTGGCTGGCCCAGTATTGGGAAAATATTGGAAAGTTTAAGTGAGCTGGCTCTACCAAGGGTCTGAGCAGGTAACTGGTCCAACTTGACAAGTGCTAGGTGAAGTGGAAACTTCTAGTTTCTTTGGAAAGTTAGTTATGTCCAATGATGTTTTGTTGGGCACACAGGTGAAAAGATGTCTTGCAAACACATGAAAGGATGCTTGATGAAGGAGTTTAAATCTGACCCCACAGACGGGGAGATGAGTACTAAGCATTAATTTGGTTTGCTCGACCCCACTATTCTTTGCTTATGACACACAGGTATTGGTTTGCCTAATATAGCATTGTTGGGCTCCGCTTGTGGTAATGCGGCCATTAAGAGAAGTTCACCCAAGAATCCATAGTGAGGTTCTTGCTGCTTCTGCAGCCTCACCTCAGCCCATTGGTGAGCCTGGCAGGTTCTTCAGCATTGAACTACTGCTGCTGGGTTGTTCCTGGTGTCTGCCTGTTGAAACAATTGGTCTGTAGCTGCAAGTTTGTGTGTGGTGCCTGCCTGCCTAGAGGACTGGTCTGCAGCTGCTGATTTGTATTTGGTATTTGTTACAGGATTGAACTGCTACCAAAGAAGATCGAGGCTATAGATCAAAGAACTATTATTGAACAGGTCCACTGCCCACCATATCCTAATAACTTTTCTCTTCCACTACCTCTGCTGGGTGATGAGCTAGAGGAGAAGTATGCAAAAATTTAGGCCTACAATTAGGCATCTGTCCCCTCCTTGCTTCCAAGAATGCCTTAAAAACCTCAATTCAGGGCAGGTCAAGGATTTGCCATTAAGCTTGTGGACCTCAGATCAACCTTGGGATCCCTACAGTGGAAGAAAAGAAACTGACTCCTGCAATGGTGTGGCATGTACCCTTGAACACACAATCAATAAATAAATGCAACAGAAACTCAATTCACACACTTTACGAACTCACTGCCCATCTTGTTCTGAAGAGACCTAGTTCAATATTTACATATATACAAAGATGGAAGGTAAAAATTAAAAAAAAAATGTATTAACTTAGAACACACATCAACTTATATGAATCAGAATAAAAATGAAGAGAAAGGAGATAAGAGAAAACAGTTTTAGCTTGAGTGAATGAAATGAAACCTTGCATGTACATTGCTAAGAATCAATGCTTAACTTCAAAGTTTCTAGAAAACAAATGGACACACACACACACACCACAAATGGGACATAATTCCAAGGCCCAGGGAAGAGGGGCCAGAAGGAGTTTGTAAAGGCCAGAAGCTGAGAATGAGTGAGGCAAACTATGTCTTCTGAACATGACAAGACCATTGTACCAACGAGCTGACAGTGGCTGTGGTTACTTAAACAAGACCTACACAGGACCAAGGCAGTCAACATTTTGGGTAGGGGGAGATCATGAGGGCCCACTTCTATTGAGGATTTATTGAGAGTTAATGGCTGCTAGTATAGGGACAATCCATTTTCTTTAAGGTTGTGGTCTCTCCTAGGTTGACCACAATCTAGAGAATGGGCAGTACTCATTAGCATATGAGCAATACTAATTAGACTTGGTAGGACATGAGGACATGAAGTTTGGAGGGAGACATGGGGGTTATCCAGAAGAAAAGTACATTGTACAAAATTCTAAAAGGACAGGAAAAATGTTTTTATTCTCTGAGAACACACACGGCACGTCGGTCATATTCTCCTTTCTCCCCATTGCCTCCCAGATCCACGCCTCCATCCCTACCCACCCAATTTTGTGTCTACTTTTTTATTTTTAAAATACACCAAGCCAAATTTGTGCTTCCTGTATACTCCTGGGTGGGTGGCCTTCCACTGCAGTGTGGCTGACCTTCCAGAACCCATATCCTTAAAGAAAACTGACCCTCTCTTTCATCTAGCAGCCATAAACTATCAATAGCTCCTCATCCAGGAGTGGGAATTTGTGTTCATCTCCCCTCTCCATGCTGGGATTCTGTCTATCTTGAACATCACAACCTTTGTGAGTTCATACAACTTTCCTCCTGTGTCCAGAAAATAGTTTCCTTGAGTCTCTACCACCTCTGACTCTTACAATCTTTTTAGCGCCTCTTCAGAAATGGTCCCTGAGCTTCGAGAGGAAGGACTATAATATAAATGTCCCATTTAGGGATGAACATTCCACATTCTCTTATTTTCTCTTATTACCTTGACCAGAAGTAGATTTCTGCATTAACTCCATAGACTACATAATGAATCTCCTCTGATGAGGGTTAATAGATACACAAATCTATGGCATTAATAATAAGTCATTAGAAATCAGTTTAATAAATATAGCAAAATAATAGTAGAAAGGCTTCCACTAAGACCTATGACCAATGTAACCATAGACTCTTGGCCCCAATATCAATGACAGTTATGAATTTCATCTTGTAAAGTGAGACTTAAATCTAACCAGAAAGCAGTTAGTTATTCCATTGACATTTCTACCACCATTGCACCAGTAAGCAAAGTGTGGCCAATCATTATGGTAGCACTGGAAGTTTACAGTTATTAAAGGCTGATGATCTCTTTCCCTTATGGTAGTGTGCATAGCACTTATGAGTACTACAAAAGCTACCCAGTAGGATGAAACCTCCATGTTAGTACCAGCATGTTTTCTCTATGTTCTATGACTCAAATATATAATCTCTTTGGTAATATATTCTTACTGTCGAGTTCTGGAGTATAACCAAAATCATTGGCAATTACTTATAAAGTCTGGGAGCAACTAAGGGAATTCACTAGCCAATAACTCCAAAAGATATTGACACTAGGCTTTTTGTATTTTAGCTTGTGGTGTCTAATAGAGGCATTGCCACCTCACTCTAAAGTAACTACTTAAACTCTGTCCAGATTGAATAGCTACATATAGAATGAAACAAGATCCTTACCTTTATCCTTGCACAAATCTCAATGCTAAATGGATTAAGGATCTCACCAGAAGACCTGATACCCAGAATCTGATAAAGGAGAAAGTGGGGGATGTGTTTTAATTCATTGACACTGAAAGAACTCTCTGAACAGGACAGTTGTAGTACAGGCATTAAATTAATAATAAATGTAACTTCATGAAATTAAAAGGCTTCTGTATAACCAAGGAAATCATCGCTTGAGTGAAAATGGCTGTCTACAGAATGGGGAGAAGTCTTTACCAACTATACATGTGACAAAAGATTAACACATAGAATATACAAAGAATTAAAAGACTAGACATTAAGGAAACAGACAACCCAATTTTGAAACAGAATGAAACTAAACAAAGAGTCCTCAAAAGACAAAGTATAAATTTCTGAGAAACATTTTTTAAAATGTTCAACTACTTTAGCCATCAGAGAAATGCAAACTACTTTTATCAGAGAAATTAAACTACTTCCCCAAGTCAGAATGGCCAAGATCAAGAGACTGAAATGACAACATATCCTGGGGTGAATGTGGGGAAAGGGTGAACCCATTCACCACTGATGTGAGTGCACACTGGTATAGCAACTTTGGAAATCAATGTTGAGTGTTTGCTTGTTTGTTTATTTGTTTAAAGCTCATGATACATCTGCCCCATAATCCAGCTATACCACTCTTGGGCATTACAAAGGATACTATATCCTATTATAGAGGTTCCAGAAATACCTACTCATCCATGCTTACTGCTGTTCTATTTATAATAGCTAGGAAATGGAAACAGCTTAGAGGTATCTATCTTAGAATTTCTGCTGCTGTGATAAAAAACAACATGATCAGCTCTCAGCCAAGGTCAAGAACTGGCTCCTTTCCAAATATAGCCACTAGAAAAAACTGAGTTCCACTGCTATACTGAAGCATTCATAGCCCTCTCCATTGGTCCTGTCTTCCAGAATGGTCTAAAAGATGGGAGTATCCTATGCACAATCACAAACCAGCCGTAGCCCAACTCAGTTCTCAAGATCTGGTACAGAACTAGGGCCAGAAAAACCTCTCTAACCTCATAAAGTCCATGGCTGGCCAAGGCATAGTCCCCTGTTCAAGGCTAGTAACATATTCAAGAAAAGGAACAGGACACAGGTAGCAACTCAAAGGAATTCAGTATAGCATGGAGATTTGGATCATCTGCAGAGATAAGTAGCATCAAACATCAATGCCACAACTATGAATGCCTGATAGTTTGTCATCACATTACAAGTGAGCACCAACATATGTACCAGCAAGCCTAGTATGACAGCTTATGGTAGCAGGCAACATTTTGTGGACCCCAAGAACCACACCCTGCCATTGACATAACTATGCACCAACAGCCTCCAGATGGGCATCCACAAGTTACCAGCTGAGCAGACATCCTCCTCTCTAAAGACTAGCTTTCATGGTACCAGAAGATACCATGCCATTCAAGCTTCTAAAGGAGGGAAGCAACCAACAATCCTACCCAACTATGATGCCTATGAACCTCAACAATGACCAGCATGCCATGATAACCCTAAGAATGCAGTAGGGGCACACACACCTTGGTGGTAACTAACAGCTCTCCAACTTAAGACATTCTCAGTAACAATGACAGAGGCTGGCTCAACAAGGGAATTATTCCTAGTCCTGGAAACACCCAAAGCTGCCAACAACCAGAGCTAATGAAACCATGGATTTTTGAGGAAAACTTACAACTGCCACTTTTCAAAACCAGCATTATCCTTAACTACATTTTAAATATTTGTTCTTATAAATATAGTCCTCACTCCTCATCAAGAAAATTATTTGCAGCCGAAGACCATTATAGAAAATCACAATAAATTAAAATACAGAGTTGTAGAATACAGTCCCAACTGATAACATCTACAACACAACATTGCCAGAAATGAAAGACAATTACTTGTGTCAACCCTAACTGAAAACGAACAAAAACAAAAGCAAACAAAGAAACAACAAAACAAACAAACAAACAAAAACTTTGTATACCAGAAGGTTGTGAAGGATTGTGTGGTGGTAACTATCTAAGTTGGTAAGACCTGGGAATGGCTCACAGATCCACTTTTACAGCATGCACAAGTCCCAAGTTTCCATGCCCAGAACCAAACAAAGAAGAGAAACTAGGACACTAATTTTTACAGAGGCCACAGACACATCATTTTAAAAGTAGTTCTGCAAAGACAGATGCTCCGCAACTATCCAGTCAACTCTTTACAGATACTAACCCTGTTACTAATCATGGTGGCCAATGGCTACTGTTTCCAAATATGTGATAAAACCCTTCTCTGGCTTCCTCTAAAACTCTTTCTTGCCTCACTCCCCCATGGTTTATTATGGCACACACCTTTCTCCTGGAATGCCCTGATCTTCCCAGATAAATATACTGTGGGGAACAGATTTCTGGTTTTAGATTTAAATCGACACTGCCTAAATTCACAGAGATTAAATGCAAACCATGATAAGACACCATGCGTCCCATCTCCTTCGCTTCTCACTAGAAAGCAGCCTAGAAAAAGGAGAAAGGAAGGCCTAGGGGAAGAAGGAGAGGTCAGATTTTCTAAAAACAAACAAACAAACAAGAACAAAACCCTTTCAATTAACATAGTTCAGTGAGTTCACTGTTTCACCTAAGCCTGAAAATACACCAGTGTCAGGAAATGAAGTGTCAAATTATTGGGATTGTCTTGTTGCACTTCTGTTGCTAACCACACATGAGAATGGTTTCCCACGTGATCCATCCTGCAAGGGGGTTGATTTGGGTTTTATGTTAGGAAGTATACAGATATGGGAAGAACTTGTTCATTCTCTGAGGGGTTGAGGCCAGAAAGAACATGTCTCTAGAGGTGGAGATGGCTGGAGAATCCTTGCCCTGAGGAATGATCCCACTGGTGACAGATAGGAGTTAGCCCAGCTTCGGGCTACATGTAGTACTGTAGCCCAGTTCGGAGACTGCATCTAAGAGCAGGGGCAGCTGAGAAACAGCACTATGAGTGACTTTCTCCTGTGTCTACTCTCCTTTCTGCCTAATCCTTCAAGAGAATCCTGTTCCATCATATCTCCTACTCTGGTCTCAGCTATTCTCCTGGAGACAACATTTCAGGGGTGCTCAGCTATGCCCTGGGTATCTGGAGACAACATTTAAGGAGTGCTGAGGAACATAACAGCAGTGTTACAACTGGTGGCTTAGAAATGACAACAGCTCCAGAAATCTTGGAAAAATAAAGATGGGCATAGTGTCCAACAAGACAGGCAGTCCGAGTAGCCAGTGGGAAGACTTCGAACTGACTCCAGATTCCCCGTTGGACAGTTTATGAGCATTCTGAGAAATAACTGCGAGGAAGGGACATCTGAAAAGGATGGTGCCGAAAGTTACCGGGCAGGGATTCAAGTAGTTATAATTTGAGTAGAGAAAGCAAGCATCTTGTTTCTTAGACGTGGATTATCCATTAAGTTCTGGTTGAAACAAGCAAGAAACAAGAAGTTAATTTTTTAAATGTACCTCTAAAAGGCTCTTTTGTGAGAGAGCAAAGATCCAAGGCACCAGAAGTGGGTAACTTTCAAACTTCTGGCCTCAGAGGAGAGACAGACAAAGGGGCTTTAGATTATGAGAGTTCAATAAACAGAAAGTACTTGAGTGTCATCTAGTGGCCATATTGGATATCTGCTTAGAAGGATAAAAAAAAAACAATTGTAAAAGAAAGATAACTCTCTGCAGATCTGAAAGCATCTCTGTGTTGATGTTGTGTGTACCGTCTCAGGCAGAGAGGTGGGAATGGGCAGGGGGAACGCATTGGAAATGACCAACAAGCAAGCTAGCTCTTACTTTCCAAGAGTTTCCGTGATGTTTTAAGGTAGAGGTAACAGAAAAGAAGTCATACAGAAAAAATAAAATGAGGTAAAGTTCTAGAAGTGCTGCTTCATAAGAGGGAGGTACCTAGCAAGCCTTTGAATACTTGGGCAAGGTGATTCCTAAAGAATGATGAAGCCAGTGCATGGTCTCTGAACTGAGCATGCATTCTTGGTGTGTTCAAGGATTAAGGTGACCAAGAGGATCAAGGCAGAGTGAGGAAAGTGAGGTAGAGTGTATTGTCAAAGAGCTAGTGGAAGTGGAGTGGGGGTATATGATGTCACATGGTTGGTGAGTCTCTATGGGTATTCAATGATTTAAAAACAAATAGTTTGGACTAGGGTGAACTGAGAATAAGATTAAGCAAAGACTGTGTAGCATCAGCAGGGAGGGTTAGAGAGCTAGACCACTGATTTCTTTGAGCACAGTGAGAAGGATCATGTTCCAAGTCTATTTAAAAGGCTGTGTGGTCACATAGGGAATGGCTCAGCAGGTGAGAGCATCTTCAGCACATGCCTAATGACCTGAATTCAATCTCTAGAACCCACATTCAAAGCTGGAGAGTGCAGCATGCATTTGTAATCCCAACACTCCTATGTTGAGATGGGAAATGAAGACTCCAGCAAGGTGGAAGGTGAAAAACAGCTCCTGAATGTTGTCCTCTGACCTCCACAGGCACACTGTGACATCCATACATCCACAGAATCAATCAACAAACCATCCAACCAACCATCCAACCAGCCAGCCAACCAGCCAACCAACTGCTGGGGGCCATCCCAGGCAGGAGATCTTCTTTCTTGTTGGTTCTCCTTGAGGCAGCAGAGGGGGAAGAGCACCAGTGGATGGTAAGACTTTGTCTTATGAGATATTTAGGGTTGCTGTATAATAATAAAATGTTTACTTATCTAACTCTAAATTACTGTGTTACTGTGGCTGACCTGACTTCTGTGGTCCTCTGAGGCCAGAAACTGCAGTTTCTGGCACTTAGCACCTCTTCCTCAAACAGCACAGGATTAAGTAAATAGCCTTGTACTATCTCAGCGGGAACTGTGGGGCTCTTTTAGCCTGCTAGTTGGAAGTCTCAGGAAGAAAAAGGGACACTTAGAGAAGTGATTATAGAGTTTATTACTAAGTTGTAAAAAGTTTCCTATGAAAGCTTTCTAAGGGGAAAAGCAGAAAGATCCTAAGTGGGGAAAGGGAAAAAAACTGTAGTAAAGGAAAAATTCTTCTAAAGGAAAAAATTCTCCTGGCGGCGGGGGACAGCTCTATCTTACTCTCATCTCTTTGTCCTCAGTACTTATACATCTTTCAGAATACACGATCACATATTACAAAGTTCATCACAAGCTCACACAAAAACTCAAATCATAAATTGAAATAGAAGTTTACAACAGCAAATGTTTACATGCATATCCACTAGGAGTAATTATCTAGCTAAACAACCATCACGGGTCACAGCTCCACAGGTTCACTGAAGGTTTAAAACCATAACAAAGTTATTAGTGAAGTTTTGTAAGATAAACCCAGTCAATATTTTATCTTCTGTCCTAGCATCTATAATAAATCATTAGTTCCCTTCTTATGCCCTTTGGTTAATTGTTTTACAATGTCTTGGAATGTGTTCTGAGTAGGAGAATCTGGTTACTATCTAAGAGCAATTAACTGATGACACTTGGGAAACTGGCAGAGTTCTCATTGCAGTTTTGACTATCAGAAAAGGACCTAATAGCAGTCCCACTATAAAAGAGCTTAATAATCACAGGTATAGTTTTAGGAATTTTTATAGGATCAGCATTAAGACTTAAGAAGTCATCTATTTGTCTATATGGCATCACTACAAGACAATACATCTTTGTGGATCTGCAGAGATCTGCTCCAAAGAGGTGTGGTATTACTTAGTGATTGTTATATATGTTTATTAATAACAGTAAAAGCATATTAATAACAGGAATCTTTCCTAAAACGAATCCCTTACAGCCTTGTTTGATAAGGGCGAACCTGTCACAGATTATATAACAATCTGAAGCAGGCCATTTCAGGAAAATCACCTGCTAGTTATTAGCTTGTCCCATTATGGCTCCTGACAACCAACCAACCAACCAACCAACCAATGAACCAACAACTTTAAAAGTTAAAAAGAAGTAGAATGGTTGTGTGAAGATTGCCAGACAAGCACAAGGACCAGCGTTCCACTCCTAACATCTAAATAAAAAGCATGATGGATCTGGAGACAGGAGGATCCCTTGGGCTCATTGGCCAGCCAACTTAGCCTAATCACTAATTCCACTATAGGAGTCCCACATGAAGACCCAGCAACACAACTGTTACATATGTGCAAAGGGCCTAGGTCTATCCCATGCATACTCTCTGGTTGATGGTTTGATTTCCATGAGCCACTATGGACCCAGATTAGTTGATTCTGTAAGTTTTCTTGTTTGTCCTTGATACCTCTAGCTCCTTCAATCCTTCCTTCCTCTCTTTCACAGGATTTCCCAAGCTCCACTTAATGTTTGGTTTTGGGGCTCTGCATCTGTTCCCATCAGTTGCTGGGTAAAGCCTCTCAGATGACAGTTATGCTAGGTTTCAGTCTGCAGGTATACCAGAATATCATTAGTAGTGTCAGGTGTGGGCTCTCTCTCATGGCATGGGTCTCAAGTTGCCAGCCATTAGTTGGCCCATCCCTCAAGTTCTGCTTCATCTTTTACACCTGCTCATTTGTAGGCAGGACAAATTGTGGATCTAAGGATTTGTGGCTGGGTTGGTGTCCCAATCCCTCCATTGAAAGTCTTGCCTGTTCAGACTTCAAATCCCAATTATTAGAAATCTTAGCTATGGTCATCCTCATAGATTCCTGGGAGTTTCAATTATCTGAGGTTTCTAGCCCCTCCCCCAATCCAGTTGTCTCTCCCACTACTCTCTCCCTCTATCTTCTCCCCACCTCATTCCTCCTGTTCTCCTTCCCAACCCCTCCTCCAACCAATCCGTTCCCTTCATCTACCCCCAGTGTCTAGTAGTCTAATCTATTTCCCCTTCTCCATGAGACTCAAGTGAGCCAGTTGGTCATTTCTTGTTAATCAGCTTCTTGGGTCTGTGGTTTGTACCAAGTATATCCTTTATTTTACAGCTAATATCTACTTATAAGTGAATTCATACCATGTTTGTCTTTCTAGGTCTGGGTTACCTCATTCAAGATGATCTTTTTCTAGTTCCACCCATTTGCCTTGATATTTTATGATGTCCTTGGTTTTAATAGCTGAGTAGTAGTCCATTGTGTAAATGTACCACAATTTTTTATTGATTCTTTGGTTAAGGGACATCTAGGTTGTTTCCAGTATCTGGCTACTGTAAAGAAAGCTGCTATGAACATAGTTGAACAAGTATCCTTGAGGTATGGTAGAGTTTTGGGGCTATATACCCAGGAATGGTAAGGCTGGGTCTTGAGGTAGAACTACTCCCAATTTTCTGAGAAACAGCCAAATTTATTTCCAAAGTGACGGTACATATTCGTATTCCCACCAGCAATAGAATAGTGTCCCCCTTACTATCTTTTGAGTTTTTTATCTTACCAATTCTGATGGGTGTAAGATGGATAGGAGAGTCATTTTGATTTCCATTTTCCTGATGACTAAGAATGTTGAAATTTTTCTTAAGTGCTTCTCAACCATTAGAAACTCCTCTGTTGAGAATACTCTATTCAGATCTTTACCACACTTTTAATTGGGTTATTTTGGTTTGTTGATGTCTAGTTTCTTGAGTTCTTTATATATTTGGATATCAGCCCTCTTTCAGATATGGAATTGGTGAAAATCTTTTCCCATTTTGTCCTTTTGACATGTTGTTTGCCTTACAGAAGCTTTTCAACTTCATGAGGTTCCATGGGTTAATTGTTGATCTTAGTGCCTGAGTTATTAGTTCTTCTGTTCAGGAAGTTGTCTCCTATGCCAATGCATTCAAGAATATTCCACATTTTCTCTTCTATCAAATCAGGATGACTGTTGCCTCATAAAATGAACTTGGCAGTATTCCTTCTGTTTCTATTTTGTGGAATAATTTGAGGAGTGTAGGCATAACTTTTTTGCAACCTACTGTTCATAAATGTTCGACCTCTCCTCTTGTCCACCACCCACCAGTGGGAGTAGAAGAGAAAAATTATTAGGAAACAGGGGAAGTGGACATGTTCAGCAATAGTTCTTTTGGGGTGGGCTTGATCTTCTTTGGTGGCAGTTCAGTCCTGCAGCAAACACCAAATATGACTCAGGAGCTGCAGACCAGTCCTAGGCAGGCAGACACCAGGCACAACCCAATGGCTGTAGTTCAATGCTGAAGAAACTGCCAGGCTCACTGTCTTAGTCAGAATTTCTATTCCTGCACAAACATCATGACCAAGATGCAAGATGGGGAGGAAAGGGTTTATTAAGCTTATACCTCCAATTGCTGTTCATCATGAAAGAAAGTCAGGACTGGAACTCAAACAGGTCAAGGAGCAGGAGCTGATGCAGAGGTCATGGAGGAATGCTGCTTACTGTCTTGCTTCTTCTCCTGACTTACTCAGCTTGCTTTCTTATAGAGCCCAAGACTACCAGTCCACAGATGGTACCACTCACAAGGGGCCCTCCCCCCTTGATCACTAATTGAGAAAATACCTTATCGCTGGATCTCATGGAGACATTTTCTCAACTGAAACTCCTTTCTCTGTGATAACTCCAGCTTGTGTCAAGTTTACACACAAAACTAGCCAGTACAATTGACCCCTGGTCAACTTGACACACAAACACATCACCAATAAGCCTCAACCCTTACTTCTTTATTTATCCCCAAGATCTAATAACTTTAAAAGTTCCACAGTCTTTGTAAGTTCTTACATATTAACACTTCAGTCTCTTTTAAATCTCTTAAAATTCAAAGTATTTTAAAACTTCAAAGTCTCTTAACTGTGGGCTCCATTAAAATACCTTCTTCCTTCAGGAGGGAAAATATATCAGGGCACAGTCACAATCAAAATCAAAATCAAACTCCAACTGTCCAATGTCTGGGACCTACTCACGATCTTCTGGATTCCTCCAAGGGCTTGAGTCACTTCTCCAGCTCTGCCCTTTGTAACACACACCTTGTCTTCTAGGTTCCAGATGCCTGTACTCCACTGCTGCTGTTGTTCTTGGTGGTCTTCTCATGGTACTGGTATCTCCAAAACACTGCTGTCTTCTGCTGCAACTAGGCTTTACCATGGTACCAAGCATCACCTCCTTTGCATGACCCCTTCAGTCCTGGGCCATCAATTGCAACTGAGGCTGCACCTTCACCAGTGGCCTTCTGCAGCCTCTTGCAGTACTGAGCCTCACCTCCTTTGCATGACCCCTTCAGTTCTGATCCATCAATTGCAACTGAGGCTGCACTTTCACCAATGGCCCTCCATGGCCTCTCACAGTGCTCAGGCCTCAGTTGCTCTTCATGACTTCTTCATGCCCTCAAAACCGGTACCACCTGAGTGACTCTTACACATTACCAAGTCCAGTCACAGCACAAGGTACAACCCTGGCTATCTCTGGAATGCAGCCTCTGTGCTCTCAGAAAACACTTCTCAGAAGATTTCACCTCAATGATGCTAGTCTCTTCTTAATCACAGCTAATATCTTAGCTCCAGCTAACCAGCATCAATAGTCCCAGCAATGCAATGGTTTTGATTTAGTAGTTTTGGCATCTTGTTAATCACAGCTGATTTCATCAGCCCCAGCTAACCAAAACCACAGTATCTTCACAATCAAAATATCAGGGGCCCTGATAAGAGTCTTTAATCTTCCCTCTGAAATTTCACAAGCTAGGCCTCCATCTTCTGCACTGTTCTCAACATTATCTTCCAAGCTCCTGCAGAACATTCCACAGAACTCTTAAGATCCCAATGACTCTTCTAGATAGTTCCAAAGTCCTTCCACAGTCCTCCCCAAAACATAGTCAGGTTGTCACAGGAATACCTCACTCCTGGTACCAATTCGTCTTAGTCAGGATTTCTATTCCTGCACAAACATCATGACCAAGATGCAAGTTGGGGAGGAAAGGGTTTATTAAGCTTATACCTCCAATTGCTGTTCATCACAAAAGGAAGTCAGGACTGGAACTCAAGTAGGTCAAGGAGCAGGAGCTGATGCAGAGGCCATGGAGGAATGCTGCTTACTGTCTTGCTTCTTCTCTTGACTTACTCAACTTGCTTTCTTATAGAACCCAAGACTACCAGCCCAAGAATGGTACCACCCACAAGGGGCCCTTCCACCTTGATCACTAATTGAGAAAATGCCTTACTGCTGGATCTCATGGAGGCATTTTCTCAACTGAAACTCCTTTCTCTGTGATAACTCCAGCTTGTGTCAAGTTGATACACAAAACTAGCCAATACACTCACCAACCAGCTGAGGCAAGGGTGCAGAAGCAGCAAGCTGCCACAGGAACCTCATGAGCAGTTCTTGGGTGAGTTTCTCTCAATGGCAGCATTACCACAAGTTGAGTTCAACAATGCTATGTAAGGCAAACCAACACATATGTGTCTTTAGTGAAGAATAGTGAGGCAAGCAAACCAAATCAATGCTCAGTGCTCGTCTCCAGCTGTCTGTGGAGTCATATTTATACTCCTCCATCACAAGTCCTATACCACTTGAACTTTATCACGACATCCTTTCACCTGTGTCTGCTTCAGAAAAACATTCTTTCCTGTGTCTGCTTTAGCAAGACATCCTTCCACCTGTGTGCCCCAGCAAAACATTATTTGACATAACTGACTTTCCAAAGAAACCAGAAGTTTCTACTTCAGAGGAGTATTTGGCTTTAGCTCTTCTTTGAAAGTCTCATAGAAGTCTGAACTAAAACTCTTGGTTTTGTTTGTTTGATTAATTGATTGGTTTTTAGGTGGTGGTGGTGGTGTTGTTTTGGTTTTTGTTGGTGTTTTTGGTAAGGCAGTCTTTTAATAACTGCTTCTATTTCCTTAGGACTTATAGGTTTATTTAGATTGTTTACATGGTCTTGATTTAGCTTTGGTAAGTAGTGTCTATCATTGAAAACATCCATTTTGTTTAGATTTTCCAATTTTGTGGAGTATAAGTTTTTCAAGTAAGACCTAATGATTCCTTGGATGTCTTCAGTATCTGTTATTATGTTTCATTTCTGATTTTGTTAATTTGCATGTTTTCTCTCTGCTTTTTAGTTAGTTTGGCTAAGGGTTTGTCTATCTTGTTGATTTTCTCAAAGAACCAACTCCTTGTTTCATTGATTCTTTGTATTGTTCTCTCTGTTTCTAATTTGTAAATGTGACTTTTATCCACCAGATATATGTCTTCTCACAGGCTTACTGCTGAATAAGCTCACCCCTTACAGTTCTCTCTTAACTCTGGTTGTCTCGTTCGTCTCAGCTGTTCTGGCTGAAATTCCTCTCTAAGATGACATATTTAAGCCTTCTCTCAGCTTCTTACTGAATTTCTCTGCTTGGCAATTCTAACTTTGACAATTTGTTTTAATATCCTGGCTCCTTCTCATTTTCTGGCTCATTCTGTCTTCGCCTGTGTCTAGCTTGTTCTTTCTGCCATCTGTCTTTGTAAAATTGTCCTACTAAAACTGACACATGCCACCTTTCTCTCTCCATGCTGCTCTCAGGTAGCCTCTCTTCCTATGTTGTTATTGTAACAGTTGAGTGTATCCTATCTCTGATTCATTCTGTCAAATCTTTCTCTGGTTTATCGCTTTGTCTTCTCATCAATTAGATGTCACTTTCAAACATGGCTGCTTCCTTTTACAAACCAACTTTACCTTATACCAGCCAGAGGGATTAAACATATATACTAAGGGCAAGTTTGTATTCCAGTTGGATCACACAAACCTAGGTCTTTGGATGTGACCCCTTGCCAAAGTAGTCATGATGCTAGGTTAAAATTTCTCTACACTATTTTATTGATTTCAGCCCTGAGTTTCTTTTTGTTCTAGAGATGTCATGTGTGCTGTTAAGTCACTAGTATGAAATTGTGGAATTTCACTAATTTCTTTCTTACTTTAAAAAAAAAAAAGTAAACCTACATGCCAGAAGAAGACATCAGATTCCATTATAGATGGTTATAAGTTACTGTTGCTGAGATTGAACTCAGAACCTCCGGAAAAACATACAGTGCACATAACTGCTGAGCCATCTCTCCAGTCCACCTCACTAATTTCTTTATGAAGGCACTTAGACTTATGAATTTTCCTCTTAGCAATTCTTTCATTGTTTCCCATGAGTTTAAGTATGTTGTGCATTCAATGTAATTTTTTCTTTATTCCTTCCTGGACCAATTTTTCATTCAATACGGAGTTATTCAGTTTCTATGAGTTTCTAGGCTTGTTGTTGATTCTGTTGTTGAAGTCCAGCTTTAATCCACAGTAGTCTGAAAAAAATACAGGTGGTTATATCAAATTTCTCATATATGTTGAGACTTGTTTTGGGAAAAGTTTTATGTGGTCCTGAGAAAGGTATATTCTTTTGTGTTTGGTTGAAATGTTCTGTAGATATCTGTTAGGTCCATTTGAGTCATAAAATCTGTTAGTTCCATTATTTCTCTGTTTAGTTTCTGTCTGGATGACCTATTTGTTTATGAGAGTGGAGTGCTGATGGGACCCACTGTTAATGTGTGAGGTTTAATGTGCTATTTAATCTTTAGAAATGTTTCTTTTACAAATGTGGGTCCCCTTATGTTTGAGGCATAGATATTCAGAATTGAATATTATCTTGGTGGATTTTTCCTTTGAAAAGTATGAAGTGTCTTTCCTCATCTGTTTTGATTAATTTTGGTTTAAAGTCTATTTTATTAGATATTAGAATGGGCATTCCATCTTTCTTCTTGGTTCTGTTTGCTTGGAGAAACTTTTGCCAGCCCTTTACCTAGAGGTGATGTCTATCTTTGTTTCTGAGGTGTGTTTCTTGTAAGCAGCAGAAGGATTGGTTCTATTTTCATATCCATTCTGTTAGCTTGCATCTTTTTACTGGAAAATTAATGTTGAGATGATATTAAATTAAATTAATGAATTAACGTTGAGAGATACTAAAGACCAATGGTTGTTAATTTCTGTTATTTTGATATCAGTGGTGGTAGTGTGGGTCTCTCTCTCTCTCTCTTTCTCTC
The DNA here is from genome assembly GCA_019843965.1 of Rhynchomys soricoides. Lineage (NCBI taxonomy): Eukaryota > Metazoa > Chordata > Mammalia > Rodentia > Muridae > Rhynchomys > Rhynchomys soricoides. The sequence continues at coordinate 48,086 of JADRCH010006751.1, forward strand.
TCCCACTCATTCACTCACTCTTGCTCTCTCTCTCTCTCAGTTTAGTTTTGCAGGGTTGGAATTGTTTATTTACTGTATTTTTGTGTAATTAAACTCCTTTGGTTGGAGTTTTCCTTCTAGTATCTTCTGTAAGGCTAGATTTATGGATAGATTTTGTTTAAATAGGGATTTTGTAACAGAATTATCTTGTTTGCTCAATCTGTGGTCATTGAAAGTTTTGTTGTGTATAGTAGTCTGGACTGGTATTTGTTGTCTCTTAGAGACTGCAAGATATCTGCCCAGGCCTTTCTGACTTTTAAAGTCTCTGCTGAGAGGTTGGGGGTAATTCTAATAGGTCTGCCTTTATATGTTACTTGGCCTTTTTCTCTTGCAGCTTTTAATATTCTTTCTTTGTTCTGCACTTTTTGTGTTTTGATTATTAGGTGACGGGAGGATTTTCTTTTGTCAGCCAATCTATTGGCTGTCCTGTCAGCTTCTTGTATGTTTATAGGCATCTCTTTCTTTGGGCTAGGAATTTTTTCTTCTATGATTTTGGTGAAAATATTTTCTGGATATATGAGCTGGGAATCTTCTCCTTCTATTCCTATTATTCTTAGTTTTGGTCTTTTCATGGTGTCCCAGATTTAACTATGTGTTTTGTGACAAGAACTTTTTAGATTGAACATTTTTTTTTTTTTGACTAACATATCAGTTTCTTCTATTGGGTCTTCTACACCTGATATTTTCTCTTCCATCTCTTTTATTATGTTGGTGATCCTTGGGTCTGAAGTTTCTGTTTACTTACCTAGGTTTTTCTTTTTCAGAGTTCCCTCAGTTTGTGTTTTCTTTATTGCTTATGTTTCCATTTTCAGGTTTGAATCATTTCCTTCACCTGTTTTTTGTTGTGGGCTTTTTTGTTGTTGGTTTGTTTTTATTTTAGTTTGTTTTTTTGTTTTGTTTTGTTTTTGTCTTTTTGGTTTTGTTTTTGGCTTTCTTGGCATCATTTAAGGTTTTTTTTTTTTCCTTCATTCCTCAATTTAAGGGATTTTAAATTTTTCTATTTAAGAAGATCTATCATAGAGTTGATTTATTTTAAGGTCATTTTCTTGTGCTTCAGCTATATTAGAATATTTAAGCATTGCTGTGGTAGGATAGATGAGCTCTGGTGTTAACATATTGCCCTGGCTGTTGTTGATTGTAGTCTTACACTAGGATTTAAGCATCTGAGTTTGGGATGATTACAGGTCTAAGTGCTGATTTCTGAATTTGTCTTTGTAGGGTCAGTGTTTTGTTCCTTGGTTTCTGTTTCCTCTTTGGCTTTCTGGTCTTTGTGGGCTCTGGTGGTATCCAGTGTGACCTCTAATCCAGTACATAGTCTCTGTCCAAGTTGGGGCATGACTTCTGACAGCTAGCTTGGCCTTTGCTGTAATGGTGGGGGGGAATCTTTGCCTGAGTTGGGGGTGGGATGCAGTGATGAGAAAGGCAGTGAGTATTGGGAGCACTGAGTGAGCGGAGTAGATTCACTTTTGAGCTGCCTGTTTATGGTTCTGGCTGCTGGTGTGGTCTCGGGTCCAGCAGACAGTCTTTGCCTAAGTTTGCCTACCTGTTTTTCAGGTTTGCTTGGTCTGCAACCTATTCTTCTTAATGGCATGGCCTGCACCTAGGTGGTACCAGAGTTGGGGGCAGAGGCATGGCAGTGGGGCAGATAGTGGGGCCATATGGGGGAGGGAGTTGAATGGATCTTTCGTAATGGGATCTAAGAATTTGAGCATTTCCACAGGCAGCAGGGTAACTTATCTGTTATTCTGACTGGTAGCAGAAGTACCTGAGTAGCAGAAATCTGGTGCAGGAGTATGGCTGCAGGGCAGGTGGTGGGGAGTGGAAGGTAGTGGAATGGTTCTTTGGGAACCCAACCTACTGTAGCTGTATTTTGTTGGACTTTTGTCCTTAATTCTCCCATTTCTTGATTAATTTCAACCAATATCTTTGCTGCTGTGTTAGTAGTCGTGCTATTTTAGAGACCTCTTTTGCATTCCTATAACCAACCCAGGAATGGATAATAGAAAGACTGCTGCATCTGCTACTGAGTTGGGGTCTAGAAGCTGTAAGGAATCATCAGTTTTGAGAGAGAGAGAGAGAGAGAGAGAGAGAGAGAGAGAGAGATCTTAATTTTATTAATATATTGCTAAATACAATAGGTGTAATATGTCCTCTTCCACATACTCATTTATAAGCTATGGCAGAATAAATGTTATTCTCACAGAAAATGGTCTATCCCACCAGTAATCATTTTTCCTTGGGGAGTGCATGTTTGAAAGTGATGTTGCAGTGGGGATGTACATCTGTGGGAAAATAAATGAGTGTTATTTATAGGAATATCAGCTGTAGCCTCAGAAATGTTCACAGGCATATGCTCCATTGAATCTCCTGTTAAAGTTGATATCATGTTTATACGTGACTCCTATTCCATATAGATTTTTCTTGAAGGATTCTTTTGACACAAAAAGAATGTGTCTGTCTGCTGTTTGACACTAGATGAAGCCAAAGATTGGTATCAAGCCTTTCTTTTTCTTTTTTCTTTTTCTTTTCTTTTCTTGTCTTTCTTTCTCTCTCTCTCTTTTTTTTTTTATACTTTATTTACATTTCAAATGTTTCACCTTTCCAGATCTCCCCTTTGGAACCTCCCTATTCCCTCCCTCCTCCTCCTGCCTCTATGGGAGTATTCCCCCACCCACCCACCCACCCACCCACTCTCATCTTTCCTCCTTGGCATTCTCCTATACTGGGGGATCTAATACCCTCAGGGCCAAGGGCCTCTCCTCCCCCTGATGGCTAACAAGACCCTCTTCTGCCACATATGTGGCCAGTACCATGGGTCCCTCCATGTGTATTCACTGGTTGGTGATCCAGTCTCCGGGAGCATCGGAAGGTCTGGCCAGTGGACACTGTCGCTCCCTCCATGGGGCTGCAAACTCCCTCAGCTCCTTTAGTCCCTTCTCCAAGTCCTCCATCTGGGACCTCACACTCAGACCAAAGGTTGCTGTGAAGTGACTCTTGGGTATTCCAAACTTTTGGGCTAATAACCACTTATCAGTAAGTACATACCGTGTTCATTCTTTTGTGACTGAGTTACCTTGCTCAGGATGATATTTTCAAGTTCCATCCATTTGCCTCAGAATTTCATGAAGTCATTATTTTTAATAGCTGAATAGTATTCCATTGTGCAAATGTACCACATTTTCTGTATCCATTCTTCTGTTGAGGGACTGCTCCAACATGTAATAAAGACACATGCTCATAGCAGCCATATTTATAATAGCCAGAAACTGGAAACAAGCCTTTCTTATCTTAACACATGTGTAATTTCCCTAATCAGAACTTTTTAGAGAATACTTGATTATGCTGAAGTCTGTATTATTTTGTTGGGACTAGTAAGTCAAGTTAGTCCACACCATTTGTTCTTCTATTTTGGTTAAAAAAACTGTTTGTTTTTTTTAACTTCAGCCAAACAATGGATGTGGTAGATGGGAAGTGTCCATAGCCTTACAAGGTGATATTAAGGTATTTCCTATAACAGGTGTTCCTTCTATTTTCCCAGTTAAATTATATGATCTGCAGCCTGCAAAGCTGGTGTCCCATTAATACAAACACATGATGTGGTGCCAGCAAGAGACACCTGCAACTGCAGAAAGTGTCAGGTCCTTTAATAAGTCTAAGGGGGCAATAAGTATTTAGAAATGGAGACTTTAAAGTACACAGTCATCTAACATAAACCAATAACTTGAAAGACATACACTTCATGTGATGAAAGAAGTGTATTGAGATTTTTACATTTTGTGTTAATAATAATTAAACCAAATTAAAACAGTTAATTTCTTAAGATTGAACCCTAATATGATTAAGGGTTCATTTTTAAACGTTCTACATAAAGGTAAACCTATGTTATAAAGATGTTAAATGGCAACTATCTACTTAAGTGGCAGTCTGCTGGGAACAAGGTTTGTTTGTTTGTTGTGGTTGTTGTTGTTGTTGTTGTTTTTAACTTTAAATACCCATTAATAAAGACTGTTTTGTATCACGTTACCAGTTGTGGCTTAGCTGTCCACACAACGTGTTTATTTATGTGACCTGATACCAATAGTCACAATAGAAAGCAAAAATGGTCCTACTTCTTGATTGGAGTGGGGTGGAGTGGTCTGGGGTGCACATAGCTATGTTGTCCACCCTGCTACTTCCCTGCAATCCAAGAATGGTAAAACATTTAGTGTCTTCCAGGAAATACATTACAAAATTTAAAAACCAAACTCTTTGGCCCTTGAAACCTCTAATGTTTTGCTTTTTAAAAAAAATCTTATTTTTTTAGTCTATGTATATTTATATTTAATCGAGGGATAAAGATGGAGCAGAGATTGAAGGAAAGTCCAACCAATGACTGGTCTAACTTGAGACACATCCCATGTAAGAAAGACATTCCTAGACACTATTAATGATACTTTGCTATACTTGCAGAGAGGATCCTAACATGAATTTCCCTGAGAGGCTTCATCCAGTAGTGGATGGAAAGAGATACAGAGACCCACAGACAACATCACATGGGACTTGGGAGGCTTGGGGAAAAGTGAGGGATAGAACTGAGCAAGCTGGAGGGGTCAAGGACACCACAAGACTTACAGAGTCAACCAACCTGGGACCGTGGGCACTCACAGAGATGGAACTAACAGCCAAAAAGCATGCAGTGGCTGGACCTAGGCCCAATACATGTTTGTATCAGATGTGCAGCTTGGTCTTCATGTGGGTTCACTAACAATTGGAGAGGAGGCTGCCTCTGACTCTGATGTCTGCCTTTGGATCCCTTTCCCCTAACTGGACTGTATGGTTGGTCCTCAGTGAAAAGGATGGACTTAGGCCTATTGCAAGTGGATGTCCCAGGGTGGGGTGGTATTCAAGGGGGACTTCCCTTCTCTGAGGAGAACTCCAAGGGGTGAGGGAAGGCTGTGTAAGGGTGAAACAGGGAGGAAAGGAGGGAGGGGAAATGCAATCAAGATGAAAAGTGAATAAATAATTTTTTAATGAAAAAAGAATATTTTAAACCTCTTCCTATTCTAAAATAATCATGACTGGCATTAAAATGGGTGTGTATTTTCAAAGTATTTCACTTTAATGGAAACTTTGTTTTATATAATCTAACTATTAAATACTTGAGAAAACCAGAACCTAGTGAAAGTCAAGGAAATCCGTCATACTTTATGCCCTTCTCCTTGAGCGACCAGCATTATTATAGTATTTCCATTCAGTAACGTCTTACCTAATTTTGTATCCTTCCTCTGTTATAATTTCTGTGTAAAAACTGTGACTTCTTCGAAAACCATACTGACAACAACAAATCCTAGAAAACTTCCATCAATTTCTTTGTCACTTTTCTTTCTTTCTTTTTTTTCTTCCAGCCTTTTTGACACAAAGTTTTGCTGTACAGTCCTGGCTGTCCTGGAGCTCACTCTGTAGATCAGGCTGGCCTTGAACTCACAGAGCTCCACTTGCCTCTGCTGCCCGGGTGCTGGGATTAAAGACATGGGCCAACACCATCCAGCCCAACATTGTCTGTATCACTCTTCAACATTGTGTCAATTCTCGATCCTATACACTCATCTATAAGTTCTAGTGGTAGGAGTTGCAATGGATTCAGGGTGGCGTTGGCCAACATGGTCACACCAGAAGTGAGCAGTGCTTCCTTCAAGGTGTGACCCTCATGATTGGTTTGGGCAATGTATAAACTGGTGAAAGAGACCAGACCTCTGGATACTCATCACTTCCCTCTTGAAGCCTGCATTAGGCTGTCCCACTTGCCACACTGCTGTGAAACAAGCTATACTTCTCAAGACGGACAGTGCCCAAACTAGCAGAACCCCCGATAAGGACAAGGACAGACTATACATAAAACCATCAACTAGCAAAGTGAGCCTGGAGTCACTTCTGCTGCTCACACACTAGGTGGCGCTATGAACTGAGGTTTACATCAATTCTGGGAAACACAGAACCAAAGAATAAAGCGTTTGGTGAGCCACCGTGTGGGAATTGAGCTCAGGACCTCAGGAAGAGGAACCAGTGCTTTTAACCTCTGAGACATCTCTCCAGCCACATGAAGCTGAAGAAGAAGGAAAACCAATATACGAATGCTTTGCTCCTTCCTAGAAGGGGGAACAAAATACAGGAGGTAATACAGAGACAACGTGTGGAACAGAGACCGAAGGAAAGGCCATCCAGAGATTGCCCCACCTGGGGATCCATCCCATATACAGACACCAAATCCAGACACTATTGTGGATGCCAGGAAGTGCTTGCTGACAGGAGCCTGATATAATTGTCTCCTGAGAGGCTCTTCCAGAGCCTGACAAATACAGGATGCTCACAGCCAACCATTGGACTGAGTACAGGGTCCCCAATGGAGGAGTTAGAGAAAGGACTGAAGGAGCTGAAGGGGTTTGCTATCACATAGGAAGAACAACAATATCAACCAACCAGACCCCCAGAGCTCCCAGGGACTAAACCACCAACCAAAGAGTACACATGGAGGGAACCATGGCTCCAGCCGCACACGTAGCAGAGAATAGCCTTGTCAGGCATCAGTGGGAGGAGAGGCCCTTGGTCCTGTGAAGGCTCAATTTTCCAATGTAGGAGAATGCCAGGCTGGGAGGCAGAAGTGGGTGTGTGGGTGGGGGAACACCCTCATAGAAGCAAAGGGGAATGGCATAGGGGGGTTCTGGAGGGGAAACCAGGAAATGGGATAACATTTGAAATGTAAATAAAGAAAATATCCAATAAAAAAATTTAAAAAATAACATAGCAACATCCACACATAGGTAAATAAAATTACAAAAAAAAAAAAAAAAACCAGAAGAGTTTGGTGAGAGACAAGATGGGGCCAGGTCAAGAAAAGGGTTTCTGCAAATGTCTGTGGTCTTCCATTTTTCAATGAGTAATCGCTAATAAATTCATTTCTATTCCTTAAGATGAGCTTAATGAGACATTCTTCGTGCTGTGGAAAGGTCAGAAGTTAGGGGCAGATGCTAATTTTACATCTTCCCAGAAAAGTCACACAACAGTTAATCAACAAGTACTTGAGCATTCACAAATGAGAGTACACACTAAACATAGATTCAGACTAAGTATTAAAAGGTATATTGTCAAGGGTTAACTTAAAATATCAGATTATTTAAACTTAAGGTCTTTAATTCTATTTTCTGCTTCATTTTTGGCCTCAGTTGAAACAGTCCAAGAGAAGTTAGAAAAGATTCTATAAAGTTCATATAGAATGTATGTGATTTTTCATTCTTCTGGATCCAAACCTCAAATAGACTAAGATTTATAAATCTAACCAAGATGCTTTATGGTAAATTAATCACTTTTCCTGGAAGTGTTTTTATCCTATTATACAATTTTAAGCCATTTTAGTGTGTTTTTTGGCTACCTTATCAAATATATCTAGCTTAAGACATTCTATTGAAAAAGAATGTTTTAGACTGAAATGTTTTAGATGATAAGATAAAGAGTTTGTTCTGAAGTAAAATGACAAGGAATAAATACTCACTGGCCAGAAAGGTATTCAACCACCAAGAGAAACCTTGTTACCAAGTGGTGCTGCACAAACCGGACATGTGGAAGTCTGACCTCTCACCCTGCAGAGCGCTCAGCTCCAAATGCACCAAAGACATTAACACAGACCTGAACCCTGAAACTCTCTGGGGGAAGGTGGGGAACACTTCATGGACCAGCATAGGGGAGGCCTTTCTGAAGAGGACTCTACTCATCAGGGAAATGAGGCAAACTGACAAATGGGACCATAGGAAATTGAAAGGCTGTAATCTGGGGCTCATGATTGGAGCTATGATCAGCATGGATAGAAGCATAGCAACAGGCAGACAGGCATGATGCTGAGAGCTCACATCCTGATCCACAAGCGCAAAGCCGAAATAGAGACAAGAGCACTGGGATGGGATGGGCTTTTGAAACCCCAAGTTTGCCCTCGGTGACACACCAGCTTTAGCAAACTCCTCCTAATCCTTTCCAAACAGTTGCACCAACAGGGGACAAAGAATTCAAATGTATGTGCTTATGGGGCCATTCTACCACAGCGTCTCACCACAGCCAGAATGGCTACTTATAAAATAAATAGATAACGGCGAGTGCTGTTGAGGATATGGGAGAACAGGGATTCTTGTTCATTGTTGGTGGGTGTTGAGGTGGTTTGAATGAGCAAAATGTATTGTAAAAGAAAAAATTTGAAGAAAAATATAAAATTAAGAACAGAATAAACAAATCTTTCAGTGCTCCAGCAAACGGCCCTGGAGGCAAAGGCACTAGAGTAGAGCTGAAATCTTTTTGGAGGGAAACTTGTTAAGACACAAGATGTGTCTTCCTTTGCTTTCTGTTGCCTTGAGAAACACATGACTGACCACAAGTAGCTTGAGGAGGAAAAAGTTGACTTCACTGTGCAGCTTACTGTCTTTGATCAGGAGACAGAGAAGCATCAAGGGCCACTCACCGAGGCCATGGAGGGTGCTGCTCACTGACTTGCTCTCTAGGACTTGCTCAGCCTGCTTTCTTATAGACCCCAGGACCAACTACCCAGGGGTAACGCCATGCACAATTGGAATGGCCTTCCTATATCAATCATGTTTTCTCAGGAAGAGATTTAAAAAAACAAGCACCTGCCATCAAATCTAATGTCCTGATTTAGATCTCATGTTGACACATGGTGGAAAGCAACAACTTACTCCTGAATATTATCCTATGACTTGCTCATGTGCTCCATGGCATGTACAAACACACACACATGCACACTCACACGTGTACACACAAACACACCACGTACAAATACACAAATATACACTACTCATACAAACACCACAAAAATGCACACGTACCACACACATACATATACACCAAACACACATATATATGCATACACACTACACACATATACAAACACACAGACATACATGCACACACACATGTATATGTATGTATGTATGCCATACACACACATATATGCAATAAATAAATAAATGTTAATATTCAAAAGAACACCTCTCAGAGACTATGAACACCTCTTGTGCTGTTATTGTGGGTCAGGCACTAACTTGTGGACAAAGGACATAACAATCGACGAAGCAATCTAAGTCCTGTCTTCCAAGAGCTTCCATTCTCTTTGCAGGTAGACAGAAAGAAAACAAGTGTGTGATGTTGGGTGGTAACAAGAGTGAAGCAGAAGAATAAAGGATGGTAACTCTGAAAGGGCAGTGCTACTTCAGAAAGCAGGTAACCAGCTTCTGATCAGTAGGAAGTCATTGCCACAGAATGGTGAAGCCAGTGCTAAGGTCCTGAGGTGAACACGTACCTGGTGTCTTCAAAGAATAGGAAGGTAAAGCAGCTAACCCATGGCAGAGTGAGTGAGGAGCATTAGGTGGTACTTAATGCCAGAAAGAGAGCAGGGTTGGATGGCGCATGTCAGGTCATTAGAGCCTAGCAACCTGCTAGAAGAAACTATGTTTCACACAGTGCAAGACAGGGGGGATTGCAAGGTAGAGGAGAGGAGGTTATTTAAACTAAGTTACATACTTCTCTACGTATGATTCTGGCTCCAAGACTGAGAATAGACCATGAAGCATCAGCATGCAGCATTAGGAAACAAGACAAGAGACCCAGGAGAGTGGCTGGACTGGCAGTGTTCTTGAGAACAGGGAATAGGGTCAAGTAACAGATTTGTTTAAAAAGACAGTGTCAGGGCTAGTAAGATGGGTACAGTCTTGTAATCCCAGACCTCAGGAGGAGGAAATTGGGAGTGATCTTAGCTGTCTGGAGAGCTAGTCTGTCCAAATCTATGAGCTCTCAGGTCACACACAAACACAAGCATGTGAGTCCATGTGCACATGAACACACACATACATTACCCAACTACAGGGAAAAAAAAAAAAAAACAGTGATGGTAATAGGAATCAAGTATCAGATTTGAGATTTAGGAGAGCCCAGGAGTGAAAATGACCTGGTGTTTGTGGCCTAAGAGGCATTTACAGAAATGAAGAGCTTGTAACTAGGCAGGCTAGAGAGAAGGTAAGGAAGCACAGAGAGCCAGAACACAAATCTGGGGAGATCCAGGAGCGACTGCTGACCTGGGACCGGCAAACCTCGGGTCCCACATTAATGGAGAAGTGAACTGAGCTCAGACATGAGTCCTGGACTCAAGCCGGAAGGGCTTCTGCATACCTGGATGAAGCTCTCAGACCTGACTCATCCAGCCCAGGCATCTGCAGAGACTTAAGAGGAAACAAGCTGAACTATGTATCTGCACAAGCTCTTTGACGTCTGGCTTCCTGGTAAGGAAGTAGAGTCTCTTTCACTTTTGTTTGGTTTTTGGGGGTGGGGTGGGGGGGCAGGGTTTGGTTTTTCGAGACGGTTTCTCTGTATAGCCCTGACTGTCCTAGAACTCACTCTGTAGACCAGGCTGGCCTCGAACTCAGAAATCCGACTGTCTCTGCCTCCCAAGTGCTGGGATTAAAGGCGTGCGCCACCACTGCCCGGCCCCTCTTTCACTTTTGAAGAACATGTTTCTTAGCTGAAGAGCCTTGGCCAGGGAGGAACACATCATTGGGCCTGAGGAGCAGGGTGAGTAGTGGAACCCAGAGTCTATCAAACCATTTAGTTGGGAGAAGATAAGGGCTGGCCTGACTTCACTGTAGTGTATTGTGGCAGACATGAGGACCTTGTCCTAAGAGCCAAGATACAGGGCCCCAGCCTCAGCTTAAGAGAATCTACAGGTTGGCTCTGGTGGGTGATAGGCTGCTGGATTCACCTGGCTGATTCATATGCCTGATCCTGTCACAGCCTATTCTGCACCCTCCTGTCTGCCCTGAACCTATAGGAATAGAGTGCTAAATGGCAAAGTATTAAGAGGGAGAACCAGGGACGAGAAGATGACAAAAGCAGCAGCTGAGACCAGCAGGGCTTGCATAAGCTGATGAATTAGGCCAAGCAAGTATACTAAAATGTTTATAAGCATATATATTAAACATCATGTATACCAATGGCAGTGGGTGATGTGGGGTGGCCAAAATCCCCAGAGAGACAGTCAGACAGTAAAGAAAAGGCAAGGCACTGCTAGGGGCCAGCCCCAGACGGGGTCTTCTTTCTTGTCAGTTCCTCTTGAGGCCGCCAAGGTGGAAGAGCGTCAGAGGAAGGTAAGACTGTGTATTAGGAGATTCGGGGGTAAGACTTTGTCTTACAAGATATTTAGGGTTGCTGTATAATAATAAAATGTTTACTTATCTAACTCTAAATTACTGTGTTACTGTGGCTGACCTGACTTCTGTGGTCCTCTGAGGCCAGAAACTGCAGTTTCAGGCATTTAGCACCTCTTCCTAAAAACAACAAAGAATTAAGTAAATAGCCTTTGTACTATCTTAGCAGGAACTGAGCACCTCTAATTTTAAGCCTGAAGAAGAAGGGACACTTTGAAGTGATTATACCATTTATTACTAACTTGTAAAAAGTTTCCTATGAAAGCTATCTAAGGGGAAAAGCAGAAAGATCCTAAGTGGGGAAAGGGAAAAATTCTTCTTAGTGGGAAAAGGGAAAAAATTCTTCTCTAAGATGGGAAAGGCAAAAAAATTCTAGTAAGGGAAAAATTCTTCTAAAGGAAAAAATTCTATCTCTTCTCTTTGTCCCCAGTTCTTATACATTCTTTAGAATATGTGATCACATGTTTAAAAGTTCATCACAATTTCACACACAAAAAAATCAACTCATAAATTGAAATAGAAGTTTACAACAGAGAATGTTTACATGCATATCCACTAGGCTAAACATCCATCATCTGACACAGCTCCACAGGTTCACTGAAGGTTTAAAACCATAACTAAGTTATTAGTGAAGTTTTATATAGATAAGCCCAGTCAATATTTTATCTTCTGTCCTAGCACCTATAATAAATTGTTAGTTCCCTTTTTATGACCTTTGGTTAATTGTTTTACAACCTCTTGGAATGTACTCTGAGTAGGAGACCATCTTTGTTACTATCTAAGAGCAATTAACTGGTGACACTTGGGAGACTGGCAAAGTTCTCATTTCAGTTTTGACTATCAGAAAAGGGCCTAATAAAGAACCTAATATAAAAGAGCTTAATAATAACTGATATAATTTTAGGAATTCTTGATAGGATCATCACTAAGACTTAAGAAGTCATCTATTTGTCTATGTAGCATAACTACTAGAAAATACATCTTCATAAATCTACAGAAATCTGCTCCAAAGGAGTGGGTTAATACCTAGTTATTGTTATATATGTTTAATAATAACAGGGGAAATGTATTAATAGCAAGAATCTTTTCTAAAATGAATTCTCTTATAGCCTTGCTGAATAAGAGCGAACCTGTTGCAGATTATATAATAATCTGAAGCTGGCCATCTCAGGAAGATCACCTGTTCATTATTACCTTGTCCCATTTTGGCTCCTGACAGGACAACTCAATGCAGTTGCCTTTGCACTGATAACCACATCCCAGAGAAATGAGTTGGGTCCCCAGAAACTGCATCCTTGATTCCTCTAAGGCACTGCCTCCAATGTCAGACTAACCTTGCCAAGTCCACTCCTGGACAAGGACATATAACTATTATTCTTTTTGTCCTTTTATCAGGGCCTCTAAGAAATCTTGGATCATCAATGGGAGGGGAGGCCTTTGGTCCTGTGGAGGCTCTATACCCCAGCATAGGGGAATGCTAGGGTGGTAAGACAGGAGTAGATGAGTGAGTGGGGGAACACCCTCATAGAAGCAGAGAGGGTGGGATAGGGAGTTTGTGAAAGGGAAACCAGGAAAGTGAATAACATTGAAATGTAAATAAATAAAATAACCAATAAAAAAGAAAGAAAAAAAAGTCTTGAGTCAGTCTGTCCCCCGCATACATGTGGCTCTTTGGCTTTCTCTAGGTATTGTGCCTTCCATCAAATTGTTAGTTGGCTCAGTATTGTTCCCCCAGTATGGTGCCATGGACAGAAGACTTCTAAAGATTCCTTCAAAGAGGCTAGCCTGAACTTAGACTGAGCTCTTGAGTCCCTGTCTACATCTCCCAACCTTACCCTCTGTCAAGGTAATGACTGAAGTATTCATCTCCATAGAGTGAGACTTTAGGAAAGGAAGAGGATGAGGACATGGGATAGTGAGCATCCTCTGCGGTCTGTCATGAATCATCCATCCCCGTGTTCCTATCCTCCCATCCTCCTGTCCTTGGTACCCAGCACCCCCTGTTCCATCCCCGACCCTCATCCCTTGATTTGCATCCTCTAATCCTCCCAACCCTCGTGCTCTGACCTGCATCCCTCCTCTTCTTCTACATTCCCCACTCTCATTCTCTAGATGCCCACCTTCCCACTCCTCCCTCTCCATCAACTTCTCTGGCTAAGCTGAGCCAAGTCTTCCCTGCTGTGGTTCTCCAAAGTTAAAGAGAGCTAGATCTCCTGCATACTGCTACTGTGGGGACTAGTGCTTTACTTCAGGAACAATACTGCTATGCACCAACAAACCCAGCAAACCCAACGAGCCCAACAGGTTAACAGCACCCAAAGATATAATGAAGGACCAGACCAAAAAAAAAAATCTAGTGAATAATGTCTTCCTAAGGATGGGCCTTTGTTTTCCTCTGACTCAGCTCCTTCTCTTGATCTCCATTTCTCCTTATCCTCATGCATCATTTTTACCCTGTCCTTTAAAGGTTATACACAAGCTCCTCCTGGATCCAATCACTGCTATTACTTAGTCCATATTAGGACAATGGGTACAATGGGCAGAGGCCTACTGGGTCCACTCGGCTCCATCTCATTGTACACTTTACAGCATCCTATCTAATAACTGTTTTCAAAGGTTTCTCCAGAAGTAAATGGCAGGCAATCACATGATTGATCCAGCAGAGCAGATCAAGTTAAAAATTTCTTTGCAGGACACAAAGTCCACCCACAATGTACACACCCCTTTAACCCTTAGGCACAGGACCAAGCCCCACCTCCATCATCCCCCTCCAACGGGAAACAACCAATTAGAGAACACACACACACACATACCTTCTTTCATCTGTCCTTGGGGTGAGATAAATGACCTTAAACACCTAAAAGAAGAACCTTAGGCAAGCTAAGAAACCCAACTGAGTATAACTCAAGCAGAGCTGCCTTCAGGAAAGACAACACAGTAGCTAGACCATCTGCTGGTATCATTCAGCTTCGAGATGTTAAAGAACATGTCCACTGTTAAACACTCCTGTCCCAGATTTCCCTTTCCTGTGCTATGAGGCCCAAGTCCCTGCATCTGGACACACAGTACCCACTCCCCAAGATAGATTTGTGTCTTTCAATTGTTCTGATCAAAGGTGATCTGAACCTGTAGAGGTTGTTCTGCTTTCTTTCTTTCTCTCTTTTCTTGTTTTTTTATTGGACATTTTCTTTATTTACATTTTAAATGTTACCCTCTTTCCTGGTACCCTCTCCCAGAAACCCCTGATCCCATCCCCCTCTTTTTTTCTTTTTCTTTTCTTTTTTTTTTTTTTTCATTTTTAATTAAATTTAGATCCTGATCACTGTGCCCACTCCTGGTCACCCCTTCTTACAATTCCTCCCCCATTCCTCCTCCCCTTCTCTTCTGGGAGGGTGGAGGACCCCTGGGTATCCCTCCACCCTGGTACATCAAGTCTCTGTGGGGCTAAGTGCATCCTCTACCACTGAGGCCAAACAAGGCAGCCCAGTAGAAGAACATATTCCACAAACAAGAAACAGCTTTTGGGATAGCCTCCGTTCCAATTGTTCTAGACCCACATGAAGACCAAGTTGCACATCTACTACATACATGCAGGAGATGGGATAGGTCCAGCCTATGTATGCTCTTTGGTCAGTGGTTCATATCTTGAGAGGCCCAAGGGTTGGAGTTAGTTGACTCTGTTGGTCTTCCTGTGGAGTTCTTTTCTCTTTCGGGGCTCTCCATCCTTTCCCAACTCTTCCACAAGAGTCCACAAGTTACTTCCACTGTTTGGCTGTGGGTCTCTGTATCCATCTGAGTCAGCTGCTGGGTGGAGCCTCTCAGAGGACAGCCATGCTAGACTTCTGTCTGCAAGCAAAACAGAGCACCATTAACAGTGTCAGGGATTAGTGCTTGCACATGGCACGGGTCTGTAGTTGGACCAGTTATTGGTTGGCTATCCCTCAGTCTCTGTTCCATCCCCTGTACCTTCATTTTAGACAGGATAAATTTGGGGTTGAAAGTTTTGTGGTGGGTTGGGGTCCCTATCACTCCACTAAGGTTCCTGCCTAGCTGTAGGAGGTGGCCTCTTCAGGTTTCATATTCCCTAATGCTGTGAGTCACAGCTAAGGTCACCCCCATTGATTCGTAGGCCCCTCCCCTGTGCCAGGTCTCTGGAAGATCCTCAAAATGTCTCCATCCTCCCACTCCCCACAAGTTGAAGATTTCCACTCATTTTCATGGCAGCTGGCCTTCTGTCCTATCCCTCCTGATCCTGAAACCCCCCATCACCTCTCCCACACAGTTTCCTCCCTCTATCTGCCTCTTATGACTATTTTCTTCCCCCCTCTAAGTGAGATTCAAGCATTCTCGCTTTACCTTCCTTCTTGCTTAGTTTCTTTGTTCTGTGGAGTATAGCATGGAAATCCTGTACTTTATGGCTCATATCCACTTATCAGTAAGTATATACATGCTGGTCCTTTTGGGTATGGGTTACCTCACTCAGGATGATATTCCCAAGTTCCATCCATTTACCTGCAAAATTCATAATGTCTTTGTTTTTAATAGCTGAATTGTATTCCATTGAGTAGATGTACCACATTTTCTTTATCCATTCTTCAGTTGAGGGACATCTAGGTTGTTTCCAGTTTCTGGCTATTATGAATAAAGCTGCTATGAACATGCTTGAGCAAGTGTTCCTGTAGTATAGTGGGACATCTTTTGAGTATATGCCCAGGATGGTATAGTTGGGTCTTGAGGTAGAACTATTTTCAGTTTTCAGAAACAGCAAAATTGATTTCCAAAGTGGTTGTACAAGTTTGCACTCCCACCAGCAATTGTGTTCCCCTTGCTCCACATCCTCACCAGCATGCGCTATCTCTTGAGTTTTTTATTTTAGCCATTTTGGTGGGTGTAAGATGTAACCTCAGGCATAGAACAAAAGAAAATGATTTCACTTGTCTGCTATTTGGAACATTTGTCTGCAAATTTTTATTATTAATATAGAGAATCTTCTACTTATTGTATAAAAAAAACAATCTCTGGGACCAGCAACATTATGAGCTCTCCATGGTATTGAAAGTCTAATCGGTCAGCCAGACACAACTTCAAGAGATACAACTTCTTTTCAGGAGTTCTAACACAGAATTCTCACTGTTGGGTAACATCACACTCTGTGGATGTGGGTACTGCATATTATTTATTAACTATTACAAGGCACCTCATGGCTTTGATACCTTGTTCCTGGGAACTGATGTCAATGAGACAGAGTAATGGGTAAGACAACGCTCTTCAGGAGAAAAATAGCTGACAAAGGGCATTAAGAAAGAAGCTCCTGGTATAGTGATTCCTTTAACAGTTTTATTTCTAACCCTTTGAATACAAATAAGATGGTTCATTGAAGACAACTAACTATAAATATGAGAAAACTATATAGTCAATGTTGTTAAAATATATAAAATTTGGTCATTTTTGTACTTTTGTTTCATCTGTAATCTTCACTTCATTAAGCTAAACTGTATTCATAATTGCTTGAGTTTTTAGGTCTTTTAGTCTGTATAACATTTAGATATTGTGTCATGTACAGAGAGTACAGATCCAGACCATAATGTACACATATGTACACTATCATTGAGCTGGCTTTTGCAGACTATTTTCTTTAGTTCCTCTGTTTTCTTTCACTTTATGCAGGGACCAGCTGAGTCTGTGTTCCTGCTGGGAACTAAATTGTTTATCTGTGAGACCCTTTTAAGTGTAAAGAAGAAGGAGGTGCCTCACTTTCCAAGGGTTTGAGAAACATTTTCCTTGTGAGATGCTTCCCTGTTACATAAAGACGTAGAGATTTTATAGAAATGCAGGAAGCTTTCAAGTTATTTCTGCCTCCACCGATCTTTTGTTTACTTTTGATGTATTAAAATTTTCCAGGAAATTAGAGTATTTGGAATAAACACAAAAATTGTCTATTAAAAAAAAAAAAAGATGTAACCTCAGAGTTGTTTTGATTTGCATTTTCCTGATGATTAAGGAGTTTGAACATTTCTTTAAGTGCTTCTCGGTTATTCTAGATTCTTTTGTTAGGAATTTTGTTTTACTCATTTTCCCATTTTGTAATTGGGTTATTTGGGTTGTTAGAATCTAACTTCTTGAGTTCTTTATAAATTTTGGGTGTCAGCCCTCTGTCAGATGTAGGGTTGGTGAAGATCCGTTCTCAATCTGTAGGCTTCCATTTTGTACTACAGTGTCCTTTGCCTTATAGAAGTTTTGCAGTTTTATGAGATCCTGTTTATAAATTATTGATCTTAGAGCCTGGGCCATTGGTGTTCTTTTCAGGAAGTTGTCTCTTGCACCAATGAGTTCAAGGCTATTTCCAGCTTTCTGTTCTATTAGATTTAACATATCTGGTTTTATGTAGAGGTCTTTGATCCACTTGAACTTGAGTTTTGTGCAGAGTGACAGATAGAGATCTATTTGCATTCTCCATGCAGACATTCAGTTGGACCAGAACCATTTGTTCAAGATGCTTTCTCTTTTCTATTATATGATTTTGGCTTTTTAGTCAAAAAAATCAATTGTCCATAGGTGTGTGGGTTTATTTCTGGGTCTTTGATTCTATTCCATTGGTCAACCTCTTCTGTTCCTATATAACACCATGCAGTTTTTTATTACTGTTGCTCTTTAGTACAGCTTAAGGTCAAGGATGGTGATTTCAGAAGTTCATTTATTGCTCAGGATTATTTTAGCTATCCTGGAGTTTTTTGTTTGTTTTTCCATATGACTTTCAGAATTGCTGTCAAGTTCTGTAAAGAATTATGTTGGAATTTTGATGGGGATTGCATTAAATCTGTACATTGCCTTTGATAAGACGGCCATTTTCACTGTCAATTGTACCCATCCATGAGCATGGGAGATCTTACCACCTTCTAAGGTCTTCCTCAGTTCATAGCGGTTCAAATTTCCTGGATGCTTTGTGTCAGTACTTCTTTTAGATTTGACATTTTCCTTCACTGATATATCAACTTCTTCTATTGTATCCTCTACTCTTAAGATTCTCTATTCCATCTCTTGTGTTCTGTTGGTGATGCTTGCTCTGTTGTTTCTGTTCTCTTCACCAGGTTTTTCATCTCCAGGATTCCCTCAGTTGGTGGGGTTTTTTGTTTTGTTTGGTTTTGGTTTTGTTTGTTTTTTTTCTCTTCTATTTCCATTTTCAGGTCTCAAATAGTTTTGTTTTCTTTCCTTCACTTGCTTAATTGTATTTTCTTCTATTTCTTTAAGGTATTTATTTGATCCCTCTTTAAAGACCTATACCTGTTTGATTGTAAATTTTTTGTATTTCTTTAAAGGAATTTATTCATTTCCTCTTTAAAGGCCTCTATCATCTTTCTAGGATTGGCTTTAAGGTTATTTTCTTGTGCTTGCTGGTGTTAGGATATCCAGGGTTTGCTGTAGTAGCTGTGCTCTGGAGGCGAGATATTTCCTTGGCTTTTGTTGACTGTGTTCTTTCGAGGACCTTTAGCCATCTGGACGGCTTTAGTTTCTGGATGTTCCTGTTGTAGTAGGTGTTGGAAGGGGTTAACCTCAATGGTTCTGGTGTGGCAGGCATCTGATGGGTATCCTTGGTCTGTATGGTTCCTAATCAGCAGGTCTGATGAAAATGGGCACAGAAGTGGTAGAGAAATGGAGGAGGTCCACTGGGGAGAGAATACTTAGGGCAGCTAAGGGTGCCCCAGAGGACTCAGTGTGCCAGGAAGGTAGGTCTGGGAAGGGAATCTAATCTGTATAGTTAAGGATCTACTGGTATGATTTCATTTGTTACTAGGTCTCCCCTCTCCATTCTGATCAAACATACTTTTCCAGTGCAGAAATGTCTGGAAGAGACAAAAAGTCACTGGCCTCCAGCTTGGAACAACAGAAGAGAGTCTTGGTGCAGTAAGAGCACAAACTGCTCAGAGAAGCAGTATCTGAGGACCCCATCACTATGGGAGAATCTCAGTCCAAGCAGGAAAGAAACACAAAGATGACTCAGCATGGAGGTCAACAGGATGTGGACCTTGCCTTCAAAACAAGACAGATGGAGGTAGATCTGTTGAGGCACAGAACCCAATCATCTTTTCTAGGTAAGTACACCAAGAACCCGAACCCATCACTCTGTGACCCCTTCATCACCACTGAGCCTACCTGCAAAGGTTTCCATGGGCAGGCTAGACTTGTGTCAGAAAAGTTTACAGGCTCCAGGAGAGGCTGGAACAGAACGACTTTCAGAAGCCCCTAACCTAACTCTAGAGAACACTCTGCTCTACAGAAGTGGGCATGCTCAGATTCCCATGTGGTATTTACATCCCCCTGGAAGGAGCACCCTGAAACTGTACTGAGGAGAGTTGAGCTTGCATAAGGACTCTGAGAAGGTTGACATAGGGTCTTGAGGCCAGCTCTTGAGAAGAATAATTAGTGACACCAATGTTACAAGCCCAGACTTTGGAGCTGGGCAGAGGCAGACTCCAGCCCTCCTCAGTGTATATATCTGGGAAATGTGAAGGTAAAAATCTGTCTCCCTGGGCTGTGGGAGTAAAGTGATAGTCTGTGTCAAATATTAAACAGATTCCAAAAGTTAATAAATGTTCAATAATTATAAGGGCAAACTCATGCAATTGCTGCTGCTGTTGTAGTGGTTTGCAACCCTGTGGGAAAGAAGCTCAGAGCCACACATGAGAGAGCTGAGGCTCAGAGAGGAATAGAGACTCATACAGAGTACTAGAGTAGACCCAGGAGAGGTGTTTAAACTTCATGGTCCCAGAGCAGGACTGTTTCTCAGCAGCACCTTGAAAGCCTCATTGTCCCCTATGTAACCATGAAGAAGGATATGAGGGTAAGCATGAAGGACCCCAGCAGTTCTCCCCGCCTCCTACCCCAGCCTCTTTGACCAACATACAACCACTGTCTCCTTCCCATAGGACTTCTCGGATGGCCAAGCACATCCAAAGATGTGTCCCTTAGCCATCACATCTATGAAAAACGGCAGACCTCAGATCATGAGTCAAGGAGACACCCTCATCTGTCAAAGAAGGAACATGTTAAATGGGAATCTGACAAGTCTGAATGTAGAAGCAAAGGTAAGCTAACCTGAGAGCTATGCATGGGACATCCAGTGACATAAATGTGGCTCTTCAAATGTTCACCTCCACTTGTATGGGGACTTGGAACACTGAACTTATTTGTAAGGGCAGAGCAGCATGGTGGAGTACTAAGAGTCACAGGCTAGAAATGATCTTCTGGGCTCTGCAGTGGTGAAGCTGCATTTGACAAATGGGAAAACTGAAACCCATGTGGGACAGCAGTGAGCTCAGCCCAACTGGCACACAGAGCTCAGATCAGAATCTGGGTGGACACTAAATCTCCTAGGGGTCAGGGAGGTCCTGAAGCTCCAATAAGGTCTCATCTATTGAGATGCACCAGAGAAGAGGGTATGCTCCTGCCTCAGATTCATCCAGTTTCTTCTACTGAGTTCCCTAAATTCATTTACATTTGCAGACTATGCCCTTGCCTCCTCCTCATCTTGAGGATCAAAGTAGCCATCTCTTTCCAGTGCACAAGGTCTAGAAAGAGGTTCAAACTCACAGCTCATAGAGACAGACATAGGTCTTGTATCTAGAGCAATCATGACTAAGGAGTGACTTTCTCCTCCTCCATCTGCTGCTGCTCTGTGAAAGTCCTGCCTACACCCAACCCTTATCTTCTGTTCAACATCCACTCTTCCCACCCCACATTAAGCTGGAAGAGCCTGAGTTCAAGGGCAGCCTGAGGTACATAGTGAGATCCTATGAAAACTTTATTAACCTTTATTAACCAGGGGTCAGGAAGGGACTGTGGAAGTAGGGGGAGGGGGTAGTAATTGCAATGTAAAGTAAATAAGTAAAAGAAAAAGTTATTACCCAAGATTATTAGTGGCTTGTCAGTGGTTTGTCATGGTATTGTGATGGAAGCAGTTTATACAGGAAAGACTCACAGATCAGGGCACAAAGGCCAGAGCAACAAGAGACTAACAGAGCTGGCCGTGTGTGTTTAGTGGGGAAACAAAAAGAATGAATGCTGATGTTCAGCTCACTTTTCCTTTTCATTCAGTCCAAGCCAGCACTAGGAATGGTGACACCTACAATCAGGTGGACCTACCTCAGTTAACCTAACATATCCCTCAAAAACCTTACCAGACACATTTGTACTGGGTGCTTCTAGATCCTGTGACATCAACAATGCTAGCCCTGACATCATCTCACAGGATCGTTGTAAGAGTTAAGAGTGTAAGTGTTCAAAACCCCATGGTAGTTTGGTAACTAGACGCTTCCTCTGTATCCTTTCTCACTGGGAGAGCTTATGCACTCCTTCACTAAGCTTTTCCAGCACAATCCACCAAGCCATGAGTTTTCAGAACAACTTACCCAATCTTCCAACATCAGAGGGGTGACTGAGGACTTGAAACC
This sequence comes from Rhynchomys soricoides, assembly GCA_019843965.1. Lineage (NCBI taxonomy): Eukaryota > Metazoa > Chordata > Mammalia > Rodentia > Muridae > Rhynchomys > Rhynchomys soricoides. The sequence goes on from JADRCH010006751.1 coordinate 69,804, forward strand.
TCATTCTAACACATCACTAGCAAACAAGAAGGGACAAGTTGACCTATGGCTGAAAGTTTGACACAAAAACATGAGCAAAGACTCAGTCCCCTGGGAGCAAAGTGCCACAGCAAAAGACCAAGAATTGGAGAGCCCTAGACAGCACCCTATGAATCCTGCCCCTGGAGTCTCACTGGTTGGCCTAACCACTGCTCCCAGGAGGCCCTTGGAATTAAGGGCAGTGTCTTCCATTATGAGAACACAGCTTGGCTTTCTAAGCATGGAACTGGCAAACAGTAGAATCCATTGCCACAGGATTTCCCCATCACTCAAGTGGCCAAAGGATTATCAGGTTTTTGCTGAGCACATCACTCATGCCAGGCCCCATGACCAAGGCTTCACTTGAATCTCATTTACAATTAAGTCTCAAAGACTTAATTAAGTCTTGAGAGAGAGACTACTATTGTCCCACCTTGGGGACAAGAAGAATAAGGCTTAGAAAGGAAAGGCTCATAGTTGAAGAACTGTAGCTTTGCCTTCACTGTCATGATTCACAAACATTTTTTGTAAAGCATATTTATTAGTTAATGGGATTAATTCTTTTTCCTTTTTATTTATTCTTCTCTCATACAACACATTCTGGACACACACTCCTCAGCCTCCATTCCCCCCAATTCCACCTTACACCTGCCAGTTTCCTCCAGATCCATTCCCCCTCCATTTCCCTTCAGAAAAGAATAAGCTTCCCAGCAATATCAACTAAACACAACATAAAAAGACACAATGAAACTAGGCAAAAACCCTCTAATCAAGACTGGACAAGGAAACCCAATAGGAATAACAGGTTCCCAAAAGCAGACAAAAGAGTCGCAGACTCTGCCTCTCCCACTGTTAGAAGTCCCCGAAAAATACCAAACTAAGCAATCACAGCATGCATGCAGAGGACCTTGCACAAACCCATGCAGGCTCCGTGACTGCCACCTCAGTCTATGTGAGCCCTTATGAGCCCTGCTTAATTGATTGTGTTCTTTTGTTGTCCTTAAATGCTTAAGCACCTACCATCCTTTTTCTCCTTTTCCAAGGGATTCCCCAAGATCCACCTAGAAATCCTGTACCTGGAATCTCACTACTGGGTCATAGCACTGCTCCTAGGAGGCCCTTGGAATTAAGAGCAGTTTCTTTGCCCTTATGTTTGCCTGTGGGTCTCTGCATCTTCTCCCATCAGCTTCATCAGGAAGACTCTCTCACAGGGATGGAGCTAGGTTCCAATCTTTGAGTATAGCAGGATATCATTAGGAATCATTTCATTGACATTTTGTTGTTGTTCAGTCATGTTTCGTTCTACCCTAGGTCTCTGGGCCATCAAGCTTCCAGTTCTTGGCCATCCAGGCCCTGTAGGCATGGGCTCCCTCTTGTGGCTAAGGCCTCAGGTTAGAGCAGTCATTCATTGGCCACTCCTTCAAGCATATCTTGCATGCAGGACAGCTTGTGCATCAAAGGATTTGTAGCTTGGTTGGATTCTCAGTCCATCAGCTGGAAGCCTTGCCTAGTTACAGAAAATTAATAGTGCAAGCTCCATATCCACCAATACTAAGAAACCAACAAAATCTTTTGTCTTCCTCTGTCTGGCTTCACATTCATCTAATGACTTTGCCATCAGATGTGACTTCTGTGCCATGGATTTTTTCTCTTCTAGCCTTCAGTAACCTCTCTGTGCTCTGTATATTTAGTGTTCTAACTATCTGTCATGGGAAGTTGCTTTTTTGGTCTTTTTTATTTGGTAATCTGTGTGTTTCTTGTATCTATAAGAGTTTGTCTTTCCTGATTTCTATGATCTTGAAGATCTGGTCTGTGCATTGACCTGAGTGTGCCCTCCCTGATTCACTTTTGTTTATAAAAACAAGATTTTCCATTTCATGGCATTCCCACATGAAAAAAACTACATGTTTATTTGGGGATTTTGTTATCAATTTTTAAAATATTATTTACTTATGTGGTCTAATTCCTATACTTGATACTTTATCCTCTACTTAATGCATTCTATTTAAATGACTTTCTTTGAATTTTGTAATTGTGTTGTTGAGTTTTTCAATTTGATCTTCATTTCAGTTGAGTTTCCTCCCATAGTCCTATCTCTGTTGAATTCAGTTTTCAAATCACTGTTTTTAAATCATTGTTGTTTTGTTCAGTTCAGCATTGTGTTCTTGTTCTCTTGCACATCACTTGGACACCTACCATCTTTAAGTTCATTCTCTTCAAGTCCATTGATCTCTTTGTCTCTGACTTCTTTAAACTTCTTAATTCTCTGACATCTATGATAGCCACTGAGCTCCATATCCTGGTTCATTTTGGTAATTCTCACTGGAAAACAGTTCTTTGGCCTGGTGAATTGGAGGCAGCAAATGTTGTCTTGACTTTTATTCTTGTTATTGCAATGAGACCTTGGTATACAGGCTTCTTTTGTTGGTTTTGTTTCTGATATGGATACAGCAGGTTGGGCTCTCACACATGATGCTCCACTCAACCTCTATCTGGAGTTAGGTAGACCTCAACAGCCTGGGCTGGAATCCTGCTTGTAGGACCTAAGGTGGGCCAGGAGGTTGGAGAGGGTGCTTTCAGGGCAGGAGCAGAAAGACTCGCTAGACTTAGCCTGAGCACAGGATGAGCCTGAAGGATAGATGTGATGCAAACAGCCATGGGTTAACCAGAGTTGTCCAATGGTTGTGTCAGGGAACACACAGAGAATGTGTAGTTTTAAAAAGTCTCTGCCTTATGAATATCGATGCAAAAATACTCAATAAAATTCTTGCAAACCAAATCCAAGAACACATCAAAATGATCATTCACCATGATCAAGTAGGCTTCATCCCGGGGATGCAGGGATGGTTCAATATCCTGAAATCAGTCAATGTAATACACTACATAAACAAACTGAGAGAAAAAAACCACATGGTCATTTTGTTAGATGATGAAAAAACATTTGACAAAATTCAATATCCTTTCATGATAAGTCTTGGAAAGATCAGGAATTCAAGGAGTCTACCTAAACATAGTAAAAACAATATACAGCAAACCAGTGGCCAATATCAAACTAAATGGAGAGAAACTCAAAGCAATACCACTAAAATCAGGGACTGGACAAGGCTGCCCTCTCTCTGCCTATCTATTCAATATAGTACTTGAAGTTTTAGCTAGATCAATTAAACAACATAAGGAGGTCAAAGGGATACAAATTGGAAAGGAAGAAATCAAAATATCACTATTTGCAGATGATATGATAGTATACTTAAGTTAACAAAAAACTCCACCAGAGATCTGCTACAGCTGATAAACACCTTCAGCAAAGTGGCCAGATACAAAATTAACTCAAGCAAATAAGTAGCCTTCCTATACTCAAAGGATAAACAGGCTGGGAAAGAAATTAGGGAAATAACACCCTTCACAATTGTCACAAACAATATAAAGCATCTTGGTGTGACTCTAACCAAACAAGTGAAAGATCTGTATGACAAGAACTTCAAGTCTCTGAAGAAAGAAATCAAAGAAGACCTCAGAAGATGGAAAGATCTCCCATGCTCATTGATTGGCAGGATTAATACAGTTAAAATGGCCATCCTGCTGAAAGCAATCTACAGATTCAATGCAATCCCCATCAAAATTCCAACTCAATTCTTCATAGACTTAGAAAGAGCAATTCTCATATTCATATGGAATAACAAAAAACCCAGGATAGCAAATACTATTCTCAACAATAAAAGGACTTCTGGGGGAATCAGCATCCCTGACCTCAAGCTGTATGACAGAGCAGTAGTGATAAAAACTGCGTGGTATTGGTACAGTAGCAGGCAGGTATATCAATGGAATAGAATTGAAGACCCAGAAATGAACCCATACACTTATGGTCACTTGATCTTTGGCAAAGGAGCTAAAACCATCCAGTGGAAAAAAGACAGAATGTTCAACAAATGGTGCTGGTTCAACTGGCGGTCTACATGTAGAAGAATGTGAACTGATCCATTCCTATCTCTGTGTACAAAGCTCAAGTCCAAGTGGATCAAGGACCTTCACATAAAACCAGATACACTGAATCTAATAGAAGAGAAAGTGGGGGAAAGTCTCAAACACATGGGTACAGAGGAAAAGTTTCTGAACAGAACACCAATGGCTTTTGCTCTAAGATCAAGAATAGACAAATGAGACCTCATAAAATTACAAAGCTTCTGTAAGGCAAAAGACACTGTAAGTAGAACAAAACAGCAACCTACAGATTGGGGAAAGATCTTTATCAATCCTATGTCTGATACAGGGCTAATATCCAATGTATACAAAGAACTCAAGAAGCTAGATTCCAGAGATCCAAATAACCTTATCAAAAAATGGGCAACAAAGCTAAACAGAGAATTCTTAACTGAGGAAACTCAAATGTCTGAGAAGCACCTAAAGAAATGTTCAACATCCTTAGTCATCAGAGAAATGCAAATCAAAACAACCCTGAGATTACACCTCACACCAGTCAGAATGGCTAAGATCAAAAACTCAGGTGACAGCAGATGTTGGCGAGAATGTGGAGAAAGAAGAACACTCCTCCATTGCTGGTGGGAATGCAAGCTGATACAACCTCTCTGGAAATCAGTTTGGCAGACCCTCAGAAAAATGGACATAATACTACCTGAGAGCCCAGCTATACCATTCCTGGGCATATACCCAGAAGATGCTCCAACATGTAATAAAGACACATGTTCCACTATGTTCATAGCAGCCATATTTATAATAGCCAGAAACTGAAAACAACCCAGATGTCCCTCCACAGAGGAATGGATACAGAAAATGTGGTACATTTACACAATGGAATACTACTCAGCTATTAAAAACAATGACTTCATGAAATTCTCAGGCAAATGGATGGAAGTTGAAAATATCATTCTGAGCGAGGTAACTCAGTCACAAAAGAATGAACATGGTATGTACTCACTGATAAGTGGTTATTAGCCCAAAAGTTCGGAATCCCCGAGAGTCACTTCACAGCAACCATAGGGCTGAGTGTGAGGTCCCAGATGGAGGACTTGGAGAAGGGACTGAAGGAGCTGAGGGAGTTTGCAGCCCCAGGGAGGGAGCAACAGTGGCAACTGGTTTGACCCCTCAATGATTCTGGAGATTGGATCACCAACCAAAAAATACACATGGAGGGACCCACAGTGCTGACCACATATGCGGCAGAGAAGGTTCTTGTTAGCCATCAGGGGGAGCAGAGGCCCTTGGGCCTAAGGGTGTTAGATCCCCCAGTATAGGAGAATCCCACGGAGGGAAGATGAGAGTGGGTGGGTGGGTGGGTTGGGGAATACCCCCATAGTGGCAGGGGAGGTGGGGAGGGAATAAGGAGGTTCCAAAGGGGAGATCTGGAAAGGGGGGAAACATTTGAAATGTAAATAAAGTATGAAAAAATAAGAAAAAAAATGAAAAATTCTAGGCAACAAGAATTACCTAGAATTCATTAAATCCTAAAAAATAAAATAAAATAAAATAAAATAAAAAATTAAACAACTAAAACATTCCAGTAAATGTTGGCATCATAAATGCTAATGGATACTTTTCAAATAAATATGCAAACCCAATTTAAAAAGTGTGTCTCTGTGCCATATGAGTGGGCTAGAGGGTTCATGGTGGGGAGAGAGCTATGATGTAGTGAGTACCAAAGAGAGAAGAACCAGGAGGTCATGATCCCTCCGAAACAACTGCAGGACTATCAGTATTGGGTGTTTAAGATATGGAGACAGAAAGTTCAGGTTTGTTGTTTTTGTTTCCATACCAACTGGATGAGATAAAATGTTCTGGCAATCAAGTGAATTCCATGTGGAGGGAGATAGTCCATCCAGAAGGAGATCAGGATCACTAGCAACCTGCTGTGGAGTAATCAAAGTGGAGTGGTGCTGTGTCTAGTTCTGCAGGTCTAGAATAACTTTTATTTATTTTTTAAATACATACCTTTATATGCAGTATCATGATCATATCCACTCCCAGCTCCCCAATAATTCCCAGCATGAGCCCTCCCATTCCATGGCCTCCCCTCTTCTGTTTGTTGTTGATGATTTCTTTGTTATTCATTGTTGCTCTGTAACCTCTCAGACCAGCTGGTTCTGCCTGATAGAATATTGACCGATCTTGTTGGCTTAAGCTTGTGCACATCTTGCACAAGCAACTATATCTATATTGAGGTCTTGAGTACAACAGTCATGTAATGTTCAGAAGAGCACATCTCACCGCACTCCTTCCTGCCCTCCTGCTCTTTCATTCTTTCTGCCATCTTACCTGAAGTGTTAGCAGAGCTTTGGTAAACTCACTTAGATATCCCTCTTAGGACCAAGCAATCAACAGACAATTAATCATAATTTTGACTCTGAGTCTCTACATTAATTGCTGACCACTGAAGAGAGAGGTTTATCTGGACAAATTGAGAGAAGCAGTAGTCTATACATATAAATATATTCAGAAGGCAGTTTAACAATATGTTCATTTAGCAAAATAAGAGTAATAGGTCTTCCCCTAGGGCCCATGACCTCCTGCACCATGGGCTTTAGGTCATGTATACAATATCAGACATGAATTCCCTCCCCTGGAATTCAGATCTAATCAGAAATTCGTCAACAGTAATGATAGAACAGTTGCTTGCCCTATAACATCCATGCTACCTTTGCCCCATTGAGCATGTCTTCCCTAGTACAGTATTTTAGCATTCAGGGTCACTGTCAGGTAATAGCATTGATAGTTTTTCTCCCCCAGTGTTCACATAGCAGCCCAGCCCTAGCCAGCATAGAAAAAAAATTGCATTTCTGTTCCAACTTTGTTTCCTTAAGTCCTGTAACAAATATATGCTGTGTCTTCAGAAATAGGGCCAAACTCTAGCTCTGTTAGCCTACCAACAGCAATGGCAACAGGCTATGTTGCTTTTGGAGTCTTTGCTTCCTCCATGACCAGTAACTATTTAGGAGGTATTGCATACTTAGCACTGAGACTTGAATTTAGTAGCTCGTGTATTCTGAGGAAAACACTAGACACTCATTGCTCAATAGCCTACATTTATTTAATTTATATTTTTTATTAACTTCAAAGCAGTATGTTTCCATAAGGAACTTTCATACATTGTTAGTTTCATTAACCCATTCTGACCCGCACCTCTCCTGTCACGCAATTCCTATCACTTAAATTTAAATCCCATTTTCATACCATAAATGTTCTACAATATCTGTGGCCCTCAAGTCCTTTTACCCAACCCATCCTTTGGGCTCATTAGAGTTTCCTGACGTCTAGAGACACTCCAAACAAGCTTTATATTTTCCCACTTCTATATGAAAAGATACAGGCAATTAATGGCTGGGGGGCAGGGGGGAGAATGAATCAGTCTTTTCCAGAGATTAGTCTCTCATAAGTTATCCAATCCCAAGTGCTCAACATTACACACATATCCATAACAGCAGCACTTAATGGACTCAGCAGAATGTGTGTGTTATGTATTGTGTATTTATATTTGTAAAATTTATTAAAGAAAAAAGGTTGTAAATTGGGAATGGAAAGGAGGGACACAGGAGAAATGAAGTGAGACTAGAAAAGAGCAGAGATGCTGTAAATGTGTTTAGAGGTAGAAAATATTCAAAATTAAACATACAAACCAAAATATGTAAAGCTAGAATAAATATATGACAGAAAACTTACGACATTTGTCTGTGTAGGCAATGGGTTGCCTCGCTAAATAGAATATTTCCCACTACCATCCATGTTATGTGAGTTTTATTGGCCTTGTTTCTTCTCTCTCTCTCTCTCTCTCTCTCTCTCTCTCTCTCTCTCTCTCGGGGGGCATGTGCATATAGATGATATAGATGTATATGTTTGTTTGCATGTGTGAGAGCACATATGAGTGGGGAACCACACCATGCAAGTACATATGAGTGCACTAAATTGATGTCAGGAATCTTCCTCAGTTGCTCTCTTATTCACAGAGGCAGAACATGCCATCATCTACACTTAGAGTTCATCTATGGAGCTATTCTGGCTAGCCATCTTACCCTGGGGAAGCAGATGTCTTAGTTTTCTGGGCCTGAAAGTACAGGGGGACACAATACAAATATAGCATGTAAATGGAATCTTGCTATGCAAATTCTAGTCCACATGCCTTTGCTGCAAGCTCTCTAAGTGCTGAGCCATCTTGCTGCCCCAGATTCAAGTGTGGTGGAACTGGAAAGGAAACATCTATGTGTACATGATGATGAATACATTTCAGCTGGAAGGTCTTGGAGAAAATGCTCTGGGAAGAACTGGGCCATCTCTTGGCACTTTGAGGAGACATGTCCTTAGTCAGGCAGACCTTGGCCACAGACATGAGTGGCCAGCTTGCTGCACTCAGGAGATGTTAGAAGTCATCCTACAGATGACAATAAGTGCAGATCTATAGATCCTGATTTCAGAGGCAAGTTAGCCCCTGAAGCCCGGCCCTCGAGGGCTACTTGTGTGAATTAGTGCTATGCTCAGTGCTCTCACCAAATTATCTCCAACACTTCATCCATGGCAGTACAGCCTTGTATTTTAGACAACTAGCATGTATTAAAGAATGAATTTAGATTCTAGTCCATTAGGTGTCCTATTGTCTGTCTTGTCTTGAGCTCCTTCAAAATAAAATGGTGAGATGAGATTTGTGTTTGGGTCCAAATTGGAGAGATGGCTCTACAGATGAACTGGTTAGAGGAAAATGAAGTGGGACAGGAGAGGTGAAGCCAGGCAAAATGCAGTTTGACACTGATTGGTTGGTTGGTTGGTTGGTTGATTGTAGCATAAGATGATTTCAAATTCCCCATATGGAAAAGCTGGCCCCAAGCTCCTGATTCTCCTGGCTCTGTCTTCGGAGTGATGAACCACAAGACTACACCACCATGCTCAGTGATTTTTTTAAAAAAAACTTGAGTATTAATTATAGTCCTGGAGGCTGGACACCTGAGATTGAAGACTATAACTACTCAGCTCAAAAATGGAGTACAAAGGCAAACAGGTGCCTGCAGGAAAGAAAAGGTACCCCTTCCCACAACAGCTTGCCCATTCCTAGAAGATAAGTATTGGTCAGTTATTAAGGGGCCTGCCCCCATGACTCCAAACACTCATACTAGACCTGTATCCCTTACTTGCATGTTGGCAACTGAAATTAAGCATGGGTTTCAAAAGGTAAAAAGGATATTCAAACAGTAGACACAAACAAGGCTTGTTCTTACCAAAGATACCTGGAAAACAGTATAAAATTCACCCAAGATTGCCAGGCCTGGGGACAGGGGACCAGGTCTATGTTCTGAAACATTACCTCTATGGCACTCCCAAGCCTTCCTATCATACCCACAATATCAGGACTTGTAGAAGGATGTTGCCAGGACTACAATGGTGGGTCCAATAGGATCTGTAAGGATCCACTCCTGACAGAGTAGGCATCCACTCCACTGTCTGTAATCTTCACACTACTCTATGACCTCCAACAGGGAGAGACCACAGCCCCCAAATTATAAATTGGAAAGCTGAGCTCAATGAAGCTAGTAGATCAAGTCACAGGCTGAACGAGGACAGAGTTAGATATAACCGTGAACCCACCCTTTACTCTCAGTCTCAAGAGCAAATCTTGCACAGGGCAAGAAATTGATAAATATCGGAAGCATGAATGAATGTCAGACAGCATTATTTGTCTCATGACCACTTGAACTAGAATCTTCTACCTTAAAACTCACAGTTTCTGCACTGCACTATTCAGAATATATCAGTGCCCAGAGCCTGTATGCTATACAGCTTACATATATGTCTAACTTGATCCAGATATTGAAGGATCAAAGAAAGGTAAGAAGTAAGAAAGTAGAATGGAAATAAGGTAGGAGGGAAGGAAGAAAGAAAAGAAAGGAAGGAAGAAAGGAAGGGAAGGAAAGGAAAGATTGGATGAACAGACAACTCTAATATGAACATTTCGGCTTATTCTTTCTCTCTTTTATTCAGGGACTGTTCCAGAAATATATGAGAAGCAAGGAGAGACTATTTGCCCCACACAGTCCTTGAATGAAAAGTATTTGTTCCAAAATGCCACAAAGCTACTACTCCTACAAAAATTGTGCCCGAGAAGCTCAGAGGACCTGGTCAGGAAAAGCTGGCATAGATATGTACCAGAAGGAGGACATATGATTGAGATCCAAGACTTATTTGGCCCAAACATAAGGACTCAGAAAGAGCCTCAAATAGTCATAATAGAGGGGGCTGCTGGGATTGGGAAGTCAACACTGGCCAGGCTGGTGAGGAGAGCCTGGAAGGAAGGTCAGCTCTACAAGGACCGCTTCGAGCATGTCTTCTTCTTCAGCTGCAGAGAACTGGCCCAGTGCAAGCAGTTAAGTCTGGCTGAGCTCATAGCACAAGGCCAGGAAGTGTCCACAACTCCCATCAGACAGATCCTGTCTCACCCTGAGAAGCTGCTCTTCATCCTGGATGGCATAGATGAGCCAGCCTGGGTCTTGGAAGAGCAGAATCCTGAGCTATGTCTGCACTGGAGTCAAATACAGCCTGTAGACACACTGCTGGGCAGTTTGCTAGGGAAATCTATTCTTCCTGAGGCTTCCCTCCTGCTCACAGCTAGGACCACAGCTCTACAGAAGCTTATTCCTTCCTTGGGGCAGCCACGTCGGGTGGAAGTCCTGGGGTTCTCTGAGTTTGAACGAAAGGACTATTTCTACAAATACTTTGCAGAAGAAGGAGACGCAATTATAGCTTTTACTTCAGTTGAATCTAACCCAGTGCTTCTGACCCTGTGTGAGGTTCCCTGGGTGTGCTGGTTGGTCTGCACTTATCTTAAAATGCAGATGGAGCAGGGTGGAGACCTCTCACTGACTTCACAGACCACCACAGCCCTCTGCCTGAAATACCTTTCCCTGACAATCCCAGGTCAGCACCTGAGGATCCAGCTCAGAGCACTTTGCTCACTGGCTGCTGAGGGGATCTGGAAAAGAAGGGCCCTGTTCAGTGAAAGCGACCTCTGTAAGCAAGGATTAGCAAAGGATGCCATTGCCACTTTCCAGAAGATTGGTGTCCTTCAAATGCAGCCCAGCTCTCTGAGCTACAGCTTTGCCCACTTGTGTCTCCAGGAGTTCTTTGCAGCAATGTCCTATATCTTGGAGGATAGTGAGGAAAGACATGGTGATATGGAAAACGACAGAATTTTGGAGACATTGATAGAAGTGTATGGGAGACATAGCCTGTGTGAGGCACCCACTGTGCACTTTCTATTTGGTCTTTTGAATAAACAGGAAATGAGAGATTTGGAAAAGATCTTTGCCTGCAAACTGCCTTGGAATACAAAGATGAAGCTTCTATGGAGCATCATAGGGAACCCACCCTATCCACTACATCATCTAGGTTTGCTCCACTGTCTGTATGAGAGTCAGGAAGAGGAGTTCCTGATACAGGTGATGCATAATTTTCACTCAACAGAGCCTGGTCCAGATTACATGGAAGCCACAGTGTTCCAGACAAACATGAAGCACCTGATGATACAGACAGACATGGAGCTCATGGTGGTCACTTTCTGCATTCAGTTCTGCTGTCATGTGAGGAGTCTTCAGCTGAATAGGAAAGGGCAGCAGGGACATGAGCTGATGGCCCCAAGGATGGTTCTGTGAGTATTCAGACACAACCCACTCTCCAGATTCTCTGCGGATCCCATGAGCCCACAAGTTCTGAGCACTCTGACCTGGTTCCAGGGAAGTGGGGTATAGGTTATCAGTGACATCTAACTGCTGAATCTGACCACTTTTCTCTATTCAGCTCTGTGTGCTTGATCATGGGATGTGGCTATGAACCTATCTTTCTCTATACCTCAGTGAGGAACACCAAGCTTCTCTTATTCAAATCATCTTCATCCTTCACAGGATTCCAATGGCCACAGTTACTGATCCTCCTTCTTAACATGCTTTCGCTGTGAGAAACAGCTCATTCTTTCAGGCACCATCCCCTATCCCCATGACAGTAACCTTGGCCTTGAGATCTTTTCCCATCACCTCAGAATGCATATGTCCATATGTTTTTACTGCCTAGATGATATCTTTATTGTCAAAGAAAGCAGCCTGGCCCTGGCACTCACCTGAAAGGCTCCCTAACTTTCTGCGAATCCCAGCAGCAATGTACACCTCTTCCAGGGTTTGCTACCACTGTGCAGTACCGCTTACTTAGTATCAGTATGTGTTTCCTTCCCGCTACATGCTTCACTTCATAAATATTCATTCATTAAGTACTTATTTTATACAAGCCCCTACCAATTGCTGAGAATACAATTGCTGTCCAGGGACAACCAAAACTGGGAAGGAAGACAGCCAACGACTCTAACTACATAGGGAGTGACTCTTGCCATGATCGGGCACATACCCAGGGGTCAGGGAAGGAAGTGTTTACTTAAATGAAAAGATTCTCAGGGGTAGTAATGTTTTATTTAAGTCTTCTGTATTTACATGTTGAAACTTTGTCTCCTAATAATCTGAGTTGTATGAGCTGGTAATCTTCTCATTCTTCTATTCCTATTATTCTTAGGTTTGGTCTTTTCATAGTGTCCCAAATTTCCTGCATGTTTTGTGTCAGAAACTTTTTAGATATAACCTTTTCTTTGACTGATGTATCGATATCTTCCATGGTATCTTCCACAGCTGAGATTCTCTCTTCTATCTCTTGTATTCTGTTGGTGATGCCTGCATCTGTAGCTTCTGTTCTCTTACCTATGTTGTCCATCTCCAGAGTTGCCATCCTTTGTGTTTCTTTATTGGTTCTATTTCCATTTTCAGGTCTTGAACAGTTTTGTTCATTTTCTTCACTTGTTTGATTGTATTTTCCTGTATTTTTAAGAAATGTATAAATTCCCTCTTTATAGGCTTCTATCATCTTCCTAAGGTTGAATTCAAGGTCATTTTCTTGTGCCTCTACTATGTTAGGGTATCCAGGATTTTTTGTAGTGGGATAGATGGGCTCTGTTGGTAACATGTTTCCCTGGCTCTTGTTGACTGTGTTCTTAAACTGGCCTTTAGCTTTCTGTGTTTTGTCATTAGGACAGGCTTAGGGGCTGATTTCTGAGTTTATCTTTACTGGTTGGGTCTTTTTGTATTATTTTTCCCTTGGTTTCTGTTTTCTCTCTGTCTTCTGGCCTGAGTGGTCTGGAGTTCTGGTGACTAGCGAGGATTCAGTCCCAACAGGATGACTCCTCAGGAGTTTTTGTGCCCTGTGTGGCCTCTGGGGCTTTGTATGCTAACCTTGCCTCTGAGGTACCTAATATCAGTGTGACCTGAGGTCCTTGGAGTCACAGTGGCCTATGAGAAAACAGGCAGAGCTGTGGGCCAGAAAAATAGAGTCTGGGATGGAATACAGTTTAAGGGTGTTGGGTGTGTTTTAAGGAGGCTTGGCAGGCGAGGATTTGAAATGGGGTCTTACGTGGTTACCCCTGGTGCCTACAGGCTTCTGAGAATGCAGGTATACTTGTAGGCCTGAAAATGGAGTTCAGATGGCAGGGAAGTTTAATACTATTGGGTGTGCTTTAGGAGGGTTTGGCTAACAGAGCATTTGGGGGGATGGGGAGTGCTGGGTTTTATCTGACTGGACCTGAGGCCTGCAGGCATCTGGGAATGTAGGCAGAGTGGTGAACCAGAAAATGAAGCACAGGGACACAGTCAAGCCTTTTAAATCTAAAAGCCTGTCCCCAGTGACATACTTTCTTCCACAAAGACCACACCTCCTAAGCCTCTGCTAAGAGCATCATGACTTGAACAAACCATTCAAATGTCTATGACTCTTGGTGACATCTCTCAAAACACAGCTAGCAAACACAAGACCCTAGCTTTGATCCACAGCAGAAAGGCAAAATTGTGTTATACCCTTTCATCTATTCTCTGTATACTTGCCTATGGGGAAACTGAGTCACACTTTATCTGTTATCTTATATTCACATTTGTTTTTTTTTAATGAATCAAGGCTTCCTTCTCCTAGAACTAAATGTCTAGTACAGTATCATTCTCAATAGCCTCAAAAATACCTACACAGAATAACTTGGACAATTGGATCATTTTCCTATTCTTGGCCATTTTAGGTTGTTTCTAGGTATCTATGGTTATAAAAAGTCTTGAAGGACTTGAGACAGATGTTGTAAGTAGAAGACTCATATGTCGACTCAGAAGAATTCTGAGGATGTACAAAGCCAGAGGCCAGATAAGGAAAGAGGAACCAGAAACACTAGCTTGCTTGTAAGCATACTGCCCTTAGGATTCTGAGGACAATCCCATCAAAAAGTAAAAGGCTTCAGCTGCTAGTAATAAAATAAAGTTGAAAGAAAAAGTCAACCAGACAAGGCAGGGAGATAAACAAGAGGCCACTGCACACAAGGAAAACAGTTCCAAGGCAGAATTGACCAACATCAAGGGCAAGAGGAAAAATCATGCTCAGAAAATAAAGGCATCAAAGACTGCAGGGTGAGCAATTTCTCCCTGTGTGGCTCATAATGGCACCTTGTGCTTTTTAAATAATGCAGTCTGAATTTCCATGTTCATTTCATGTAAATACTTTCAATGCATCAAAACTTCCATCCTTTGTGGGCTGGGGTAGTGATTCAAACAGTAAGAGCACTGGTTGCTCATTCAGAAGATGTGAAGCCATTACATCTTCCACCCACACCAGATGGCTAACACCACCTTTAACTCAGTTCCAGATGATCCCAGGCCCAGCTTCTAGCCACTGCTGGCACCAACATCCATATAGGCCACAGACAAGCAGTCATAAAAATCATACACATAAAGTAAAAAAAAGATATATTTTTAAAATAATATTCTTTGAAGTTTATTATTTAGTTTCCCTAACATTTCTCTGATGTTGTAAAATTGGGGGTGATGGAATCCTTTTTTTTTTTTTCAATCAAAGTTGCCTACATTGAATCTGTGTTTTTGGAGGTGGTTTTTTTTTTTTTTTGAGTTGTTGTTTTGTTTTGTTTGTAGTGCTGGAGCTTCAGTGTTGCACAGACCAGGCATGGAGTTGCTCCCTGCTTCTGGGGGTTTTAAGGCTAGAATTCGCCATTACCATGCCTAGTAAACTTTGTTGCTGGCATTAAATAAAGAATAAAGGAATGCATTACCATTGTGTGCTGATCTCTCTCTCTCTCTCTCTCTCTCTCTCTCTCTCTGTGTGTGTGTGTGTGTGTGTGTGTGTGTGTCCTCTCTCCCTTCCCAGCAGTCTTCTATTCTTGGAAAGATACAAGGACCATGTGAATCAACACAGTTGTAGTATATAATATGAGTGATCATGCTTACCATACCAACATAGAGTCATTCCCAACAGCCTCTCCTGAACTCTCTTCCTATATACCTTTCCATACTTCCTTCATGACTCGAGAAATCTGTTCCAAAGGAAGGAAAGCAGGTGCATTCACATCAAACAGAAGAAGCCCATCTGAATTTCCATGGTCCTGCTTGGTGTCAGGCCCTGAGCTGAGTGCTATTGATTACAAAGAAAAGATATAAGCCATTTGTTCACACCCTTGGGACACCTAGACTGAGTCAGAAACATATCCACAAATGAGCACACAGCATGCTATCCTAAAGGAAATAGAAGAGGAACCACCCAGAAGAGAGGATCCATATTTGTAGCAAGGAAACACATACAAGGCCAGTGAATTCTGGGGATAGCAAACCAGTGCCTGGAGCTGACGCAAATAGAAACCAAATCTGCTATGTAGGGCTGTGCACACACCATGCACACACAAGTCACACCCCTCTGCGACTTCTCTCTCCCCTCAGGGACAGATGGACCCCAATCACTGATGCCAGTTGGAAGATTTTCTTCTCCAATCTTAAATTCACCAGAAACCTGGAGGAGCTGGACCTAAGTGGAAATCCACTGAGCTACTCTGCAGTACACAGTCTTTGTAAGACCCTGACATACCCAGGCTGCCAACTAAAGACCTTGTGGTGAGCCTGGCTTGGGTTCTCCACTGAAGCAGGGGTAGATGGGAGGAGACTAAAGGCAAAGGATGTGTAGGATGAGGCTTGGTATTTATCAAATATTCACTGAAATCCCATTCCACACCTATGACACACACCAGACATGTAAAAATAAACAAATGGGATTCTGGTTTGGGGGATCATGACAGACTGCATTCATCAAGAAACCCCACTAGCTAATGACAACACTGGGGTCACGAAGACATCGGTGGAGCATGCTTCCTGAAAACATGGCTAAAGCAGAAGTGAAAAATAAAGGCAAAGGGAAGCCTGAGGGGAGAAAGCTCCAGGTCTAAGGAATAGCATCTCCCCCTTTCCTCCTGCCTTCTGCCCTCTTAATCAGACTACTACTCTGCTTCTAAGGACTTTATCTTGATTAAGATCTCACTTAATGAATGAGATCATACCATGTTCCACCTCTGGTGAATTTTGTGTCACATGACTCTTGAAATATAGCAATGAAAGGTCCTAGGCATATGGAGCTCTGTCTTGGCCAATGGTAGCAGAACATTGGTCTTGACCTATATCTATTGCTCTTGCAGCTTAGCTGTAGAGAGCTTGGAATTCTCTAACTATATCAGAAAAGGCAGAGCAGACCACTAACTACTGGCAGCTCAGCATGCCAAGAATCACAAAGAGAGACCTGAGATACATTTTTTAAAGCAATGTGCCCTAGAGAAGCTGACAGTGAGCATCTCCCATGCAGGCTTGTTAAATGTGGCCTCACATCCACATACTGCTCACTCCTGGCCTCAATGCTCAGTGACCACTCCAGCCTGACTGAGCTAGACCTGCAGCTGAATGACCTAAGTGATGATGGTGTGAGACTGCTGTGTGAGGGGCTCAGGAATCCTGCCTGCAACCTCAGCATCTTGCGGTAAGCAAGCCTTGCAATTCCTTTCTGGACATAAAGAGGGGAAGGGACATAGGTGAGTTCCCAGATGACAAAACATAGAAAAAGGATAGATAATTCATAGTCATCCTGGTTCCTGACCAGCTGTGCCACTGACACCCAGTGATTGGGCAAGTCACTATATTCTCAATAACTCAGTGTCTTCATGGATTAAATGGAATGTGATACTCATCTCATGGACAGGTAATGTATATTACATAGTACATATAAAATAGCATACAGTATACATATATAAAAAAGACACTAGGTAAGTAGCTGGGCATGGTGCAATCACAAGCATTAGCATGGCTATATATTGTAAGGGACTCTCAGACTTGCCTTCTTCCAGGACAGTGCCTCCATCATTTATCCATTCATTAATTCATTAATTCATGTATGTTTGCATTCATATTAGGTCCTCTGTGTGCAAACACACATGGCTCAGTCTTCTGAGTTATGTAGAAAGAGACAGACTTGATCGCCCATCATCCTGTGACTCTATATTTACAAATTGCTGAATGCTGTTCCATCAACAATACTATGAGAGTATACGTCTGTGAGAGACATAATTTTACTGAATGGCCCAAGAGGACTCTCTGAGGCCTGAAGGAGAAATTGACCTTTGTCAGCCAACAGTAGACCGGCAGCCCAGGGAAAGGCAGAGTGGGGGAAAGCGCTGGAACAGATAGGGGTTGAAACCATAGACGGTCACAGGGGTTGACTACAGAAGCCTGAGACAGATTGCTGAGACAGATTCCTCCTGGCCTAGAGTTCCATGCAAACTAAGAAAGCCTCCAAACTACAGCCCTGGAGACATGTGTCCTTCTCCACACAACCCCTTCAAGCTGTCTCTGAGGGGCTCTCTCTGCAGTCCCTCCACTTACCCAGCACAAGTCCACAGGTAGTTTCTAGAGGGACACTTCCCAGAAGTTGCTGGCCAGTACCCTTCATGAGCTCAGAGAACCACAGATGCTACAGACCCTTGTACCCAGAGCCTGCTCATTCTTCCAGCCAATAGGAAAAGTCAGGCAAACCTGTGCCCTGTAACTTCCCTCTGTCTGGCATTCTGCTGCAACTCTCAAACCTAAAGGAGCAGTTGGGCAGTGAAAGCCCAATTTATTTTCTCCCCTCTGGTATCTGAAACAAGTCCAGATGCTTGGCATGTTTTCTCACACATTCATGGCTGTTACTCACACACTGAAGAGCTGGACCAGGACTAGCCTCTGCTACATGTCTACCTTACAGACAACTCAGTTACATGTGAATTCTAAGCTGACTTCTTCTCTGCTCTCAAGGGCTCCATCATCGAGAGAGCATCTCATGAAGCAGGATGGTGTCATTACACAGCCTCTTGGAAGAGGAGGAGCCTTTCCCCTCTTGCCTTGTCTGTGCCTCCCAGCAGGCAGAGTGGGAGTGATGTGTCCATGCTTGGGAACTTAGGACTCTGAAATGCAGAGAGGTCAGGCACTACCCTAACACTATCAGCAACCCTGGAACTTGAGGGTCATGAGAATGGACCAGAGGACCTTGGTAGTGACTTCTGTGTAAGGACAAGCTTTCCTTTCCTTAACACTAAAGGGATGGAGGGGGAAGGTGATAATGGAACCCAGGATCTTTTCTTCAAGGTGAATGTCCATGAAACCTTGCATCCCCTCACTATGTGCTCACCTTAAAGAGCTGTCAAGAATCCTCCTGGAGATATGGACATGACTATCAGCATTTAGGAATGCCAATAGCTACAGATGTGCCTTTTGACAAGAGTCCCCTATCTATGACCATGTTCCCTTCTCTGGGACAGTTTGTTTCCAATGACTGACCTCTGGAGACAAAGTATAAAGGACCAGCCCCTCATTTCAGCTCTGGAATGTTCCAAGAATCCTCTCCTTGTATTCAGATCTCACTTAACATTGACCAAGTCCCACTAAGACTGCCTCATGGACACACCTCCTTCCTCTCAGCTTGCTGCTCTCTCTCTCTCTCTGTCCTGATTTTTGATCAAAGAAAAGACTGAATGAGCCTCCTCACTGGCTCCATCCACAGACAACAGAGTCCAGGATCAATCTTGGACTCTTATTTCTCAAGATCCTACGGTTGACCCCAGAACAAACAGCTCCCTCTTTTGCCTGCAGGCTGGACCAGGCCTCTCTCAGTGACCAGGTAATTACAGAGCTCAGGGTCCTGGAGGCAGAGAATCCACTGATATTCATCTCCAGCACAAGGTAAGGGGGTGTGGCAGGAGGAGAAAGAGTTCCCTCTGGTCAATCCTTGCCCTATGTGGCTGATTCAAAGCTGAGAGGTAGGGAAGGGTCCTAAGATGGAAAAGATACAGAGAGCCTGGAAGAAACAAGGAAACCACAGCAACTGAAGTAAAAAGGGTTCTGTATGTAGAGAGGTTGTATGATTTTTTTAAAGAAAAATAGAATCATATAATATGCCTACTTAAGCTCTTCCATCAAAAAACAATTTTGAAAGGGTAAGTTAGTGTAAAATCCTATGGAAACAGTAAGTGTGATGTCAGTAACCACAAGTAAAGCCAGACCACTGGAACAATGAAAGCAGAACCCATAGTGAGGACAGACATAGAGAAACACTTAGAGAACAAAACACACTCTATGTATCACTGTTTCAACTCTAATGCTCAGACCAACACATACACAAAAGAGAATGTATGTGCTCCACCATACACACACACACACACACACACACACACACACACACACCAACATGCACACACAAGCACACACACACATGCACACTACTGTGGAATATGAAGCATCAAGGAAGGAAAAGTCCATTTCCAATCTCAGGGACTGTGCTAAAGTCTGATTTTGGGGACCATGAATTACATCTGTACTCATGTTCCTAGCTTCTGTGCCACATGTCAAATAGAGGAGCCTCTAGACATAGGGGGGTCATGCATTCATTGAATTAAGGGGCCTGCAGGAACCTTGTGCATCATACACTATTTTGAGCAACTGAGGGTACATCTGTGAACAAGGCAGATATGGCCCAACATTCATTACCTCCATCCAGCAAGGAGGGAACACTTGCTCCCCAACTGTCCAAATAATTGTACCTGGGGATGTTGTGAGTGCAATGGTGGTCTGTATGACCTCATCCAAAGCTGAGGTGAGCTGTGGTGACCACTCAAAGATGGGAAATGTGGGAAGAGGGAAGAAGAAGAAAACATTGGAATCTACCTCTGTGGTGATGATATTGAACCTTTCATGAAAGCAGAGCCCTCATGATCTCATAGTCTGACCCTTCATCCTATGAGCACTGTGTCATTGCATTGGGGATCAACATTCTAATGTGTGAACACTGGGGAACACAGTCATATAAAGAAATGTGTGGGATCAACATTCTAATGTGTGAACACTGGGGAACACAGTCATATAAAGAAAAGAAGGGGTTGAGATTATCCTGGTTCTGGCACCATGGATGCACAGGTGGATGGGGGCCTTCATGTAGTCATGGCTCAGAGAAGAAGTCTGGGACAAAGTTCAAATTCAGGTGAGTTGGATTTTATGTGGAGATATCATGTGCACAGCTCTAGCATATCCTGACATCTGAGGGAAAGAATATGTCTATGTGTAGGATGCCACACATGATGGTCCCCACTGAGAACATGGATGGAGAAGATAGCCTGACCTCATTCAAGCAGCAGCAACAACAGTCAGGTATGTGAAGGGATCAGACCCAGAGCATGTGAGTATAGGTTGCAAGAGCATCTGTAGAAGGAAGTCATCGTTTCTTTTTTCTCTTTTGAGTTTTTTCAGATTTCATACACAAGTACTATACTAACACCATTTGTGCCCCTCTATCTAGTCACTCCAACTTCTCCTGTGTTCCATCTACAAACTCTCAAATTCCCTGACCTCTTCTTTAATATTATTGTTGTTAATAATATGTGTGTTTACAAATCTATATATATAGTAATGAGTCCATTTATTGTTGGTCATGTATGCATGTTCAAAGGTAGCCATGTAGGATTGGATAAACTATGTAGTAATCCCTGTCTGGAGAAGACTGATGTTGCCTCTCTTCTTCCTGCTGTTAAGTCCTTATAGATCTTCATTTTAGAGTGGGGCAATATGATAGCTCCCTCAACCACATTAGCATGTCAACTACTTTTGTCATTGGGAAGATCTTGTTGAGCCAGTGATATTAGTGATGTTTTATGGGTAAAAATTCCCTGTCCCATACAAAAAGCATTAGCTGTAATAAATGTCCTAGAAGTGGTGATCATTTCTATCCCCCAGTCTCTGACATGGAACAGCACAACCTCGCCATATACCAGAGCCCCAACCCCTGTAAGACTTTCCATACCTAGAACCCAGAGGGAGGATTACTCCCTTCTTTCTCTGCCTTGGAGGCTACTGCTACCCCTCTCTCAAGTCTGTGGATTGTATCAGGCTCTGTACCAGGATTCTGTGTCTCATTCTGATCTACTATGGCCTAGGACTCACCTCCATGTCCCTCTGTTCATCCATCTTTTGAGCTTTGTTCTGTTATCAACATACCCACTTGAGACATGCTTGGAAGAAAGAAAAGACAAACACTGGCTTAACAGCAGGTATGTGGGATGGCTGCTCAAAATGCACAAGAACAATGTGAAGAAAATAAAACACGATCACACACACTTACACCCAAGCGTGTATGTATGCAGGTAGCCCAAGGATCAGTGATATAGACTGCTAATGTACTTTCTGATAAGGCCTAAGCTGGTCAACCTAGAAAAGAGTTCAGCCATGATACACTACTGGGGAAGTCAGGAGAGACTAGGCTGGAAAACACAGAATGACCACTGCCTGGCCTCTTTTACAAGAGTGCTGCTCATAACTTGTACCATTAAAGACCTTTCATCCATGCACTCCTGTCTCTCCAGGAGACAAACACATGGAAGCTCTGGAGACTGATGATGACTTCTGGGGCCCTACAGGACGTGTGACTACTGAAATGGTTGACAGAGAAAGGAATCTGTACCGGTGAGTGAGCTCTGCCTGGCAAAGGCTGACTTTCCCCAGTCCACTTTCCATAAGGGATCCCCACAGATAGGACCTGCCCCTAGACTCTACTGTGGCTTCTCCTTCCTTCACCAATGCAGAAAGTTAGGCCAGGAATACAATAAGAATTGGAGCTGTTATAAAAATAGGGGACTTCTTCAAATTTTTCAAATGTTTATAATATAAACAGGAGACCACAAGTCCTTCCCTGTCCAGTTCCTCAGATCCATCAACCACTTCCAATTTGCTTCAACTACACTCATTCTTTCTTTGTCAACACTGTCACAGTATTGTCAGTCTGTCATAGTAACTATTGTAACTATTGTACAACCATCACAGTATTATAAGTCCAAGTCACCATATGATTTCACCCACAATAATTTTACTAGGCATCCCTCGGGATTAAGATAGGACTTCATCTTCCACAACCAGCACACCACTACCGCATCAACTGTGCTAACCTGAGTCTGTCATTTCACCTAAACAATCTGTGCTCAGCTTTGCTCACTATCTGAAATGTGGTCTTTCTGGTGATTATTTTATTCTGGTGTACATAGCATAGCTCCCCTCATTATCTTGGGGTTCTACTGTCCTTAGATTCACCTTAAATCTCTGTACTCACTGCACTCCTGCTTAACTAACAACCAGTGTGTGCCAAGAACTGCCTGAAGCTGAGAGCATGAAGATGGATACCTCAGCCCTGTCCTCCACGGATTATAGCCTCATGAATAATGCATGATTAAATACACAATGATGGTGTCCTCCGTAACCTGTTGCCCTCCTCCACCATTGTCACAATCAGTCTCAGCTAAAGAAAATGGCACTTTTCATTTCCTCCCACAGAAACTGGCACTTGTCTACCCAAAAGTTGCTAAACAGATAGCATTGAGAAAATAACTGAAGATCTTGGTAAAGTGTTGTTTTGGGGCCAATGATTTACCACGATTATCATCAGATAGACTCTCATTATTGGGATATATATATATATATATATATATATATATATATATATACACACACATACACACTAAGAACTGAAAACATACATCATTGGTAGACCCTTTGTCTAGTGTGCAAATGCCTAGCTTGATACACAGAACTTAACACACACATGCATACACACATGCGCATGTAACAACCTATTCCTCACCCTCATCATCGTCACAAGAAGAGCTGACTGCTCCCTACATGTGTTACATGGAGGTTTGCAATAGATTGCTCAGTACTCAAAGATCTCTAAGATAATGTTGTCATTAACCCTATGTACAGATGAGGACACAGATTGGGAGGTTAAATGACTAATCAGGGATCCACATAGACAGCAGAGGAACAAAACTCAGAGCCAGCTGCCTGAAGTCTGCTGTGTCCCAAGCTCTGCACTGGGTCTGCACACATCAGATGAGTAGTACTGGTGTTAACTGGTGTCTGCCTCTCCCTCTTCCAGAGTGCAATTGCCTATGGCTGGTTCCTACCACAGTCCCAGCACAGGACTGCACTTTGTGGTGACAAGGGCAGTGACAATCGAGATTGAATTGTGTGCCTGGAGCCAGTTCCTGGACAAAACTCCCTTGCAACAAAGTCATATGTTGGCTGGACCTCTGTTTGACATCAAGGCTGAGCAAGGAGCTGTGACTGCAGTTTACCTCCCTCATTTTGTGGCTCTCCAAGGTACTCAAGGGAAGCTTACAAAGTGGGATGGTAATAATGAGTGAACTTAACAGGCCATTTAGGAACTTCAGGATGGTGGTTGATAAAGAAGTGTTTCAAGGTTTCCTTAATGAGGCAGAACAGTTTACAGAGGTGGACAAGGAAATGTCTTGTCATCCCTTCTTGTCTGATGGAATCTTCTTTGAAGTACATGTCTCTCAGCATTATAACTTTATTTCTGTTTTACCAGAAGGAATCCCTAATTAGTAAGTGATGTCCTCAGTAGCAATATTAATGGGTGATTATCAAGTACTCTTTACAAATTATGTCTGGTGTCCTATTTCTGCTCAGATGGAATTTTATTTTGGAACTTTGAAGCCCAAGAGCCATTCAACTCTGAGGGGAGAAGGTATCCCAATGGAAGGGTATCCTGAGACATCGGAGCTCAGGAACCACACAGCTCTGAGAGGCAGCATCCTCAGCAGAGGCATTGCAGCTCCCAGGGGAGGGTCTCCCCAGCTGAGCTCAGGAGCCTCAGCCTTGCTCCTTCTCTTTGCTTCTTCCCTTCATTACTTCTTCTCTTCTTGGCTTCTTCTAACCAGAGAGTCACACCAGACAGAAAATCTCATGAAAGACATTTATTGGAGAATTCAGTGTCTGCAGGGACAAATCCAGGGATGGCTGCCCTCTGCTTCCAGGAGTGGACAGCAAGGAATTGGACTATAGACAGGGCTTATATAGGATTTCTGAGGGGGTGGAGCTTCTTTTCTTTTTCTTTTTGTTAATACTTTATTTACATTTCAATTTTTCCCCTTTCCAGGTCTCCCCTTTGGAAACCCCCTATCCCATCCCCCATCCCCTGCCTCTATGAGGGTATTCCCCCACCTACCCACCCACTCCTATCTTCCCTCCCTGGCATTCTCCTATACTGGGGCTTCTAACACTCTCAGATCCAAGGGCTTCTCCTACCACTGATGGTCAACAAGGCCCTCCTTAGTCACATATGTGGCCAGCACCATGGGTCCCTCCATATGCATTCTTTGGTTGGTGATCCAGTCTCTGGGAGCACCTGGGGGCCTGACCAGTTGACATCATTGCTCCCTCCCCATGGGGCTGCAAACTCCCTCAGCTCCTTTAGTCCCTTCTCCAACTCCTCCATCTGGGACCCTACACTCAGTCCAACAGTTGCTGTGAATTGAATCATGGGTGTTCTGAACTTTGGGGGGTGGAGCTTTTAAGGGCAGAGATTTCCAGATTTCCAGATAGGATTTCAAGTCCTGAGCTTGGAGAGCTCAGGGATGTATGGGTTTCCCTCTTCGGGGATTGGTGGAATTTTATGGTCAGAGATTGGTGGGGGTTTGTTGGAAGGAAACTCAGGCATTGGTGGGTTTCCCTACTCAGGAATTGGTGGCTTTTAATTTTCACCTCCTTTTCCCTGAGTTGGGCTCATGGGTTAGGGTGGGAAGTCTGTCCAGGCTGCAGCCAGCTGTTGCTGAGGCACCATCTTTGTAGGGCTTCGGGGGCGGCTGGAGAGGAGGTGCTGTCACTGTAAACAGCTCCTGTGGGACAGGTCCTGCAGTGGAGTATCACCAAAGCTGTAAGTTAAGGCAGAAGAGAAGGTGTAGCTACAGAGGACAGCTCCACAGGGCAGCATGAACTCTGAGATACTGTGGTGCCACCATTTCAAAAGGAGCTCCCACTTTGGACAGCTCCTGTGGGACATTTTACTTCAGCAGCCTTAGGCTGAGGCAGGAAGGAGGGGCCAGCCACTACTTTCAGGAGGTTTTTTCAAAGTGAACCTAGGAAACTACAAGAAACATTTGCTACCCAGGGTCAGCCAACACTGTAAGTCATTAGTCTCCTACAGGCGGGGAGAAAATGATGTCACCACATTCCATTTGAGAACTAGAGCCACAAAAGAGGAGTGTTCTAAGAATAGAGAAGGCTCACAAAGTGTTCCCACCCCAGTGATCTCCAAAGATTTCTTCAGAAAATAGTCTGAAAACTACAAGGTTCCTGGGGTCATCACAGGGGGTAAGCTGGCTCTGCCCCTGACTATCCATAACTCTTGGGAGATCCATCCCTGCAACTTGCCTGGGCAGCACAGTAGTGCTGGCCCTGGTCAAGGGGTAGTGGGTGTGTCAGCCATGAGCACACAGAGAGAGCTAGCTCCACCCACCCATCTGCAATTAGGTAGCATGGGCCAGCAG
The DNA here is from genome assembly GCA_019843965.1 of Rhynchomys soricoides. Taxonomy (NCBI): domain Eukaryota; kingdom Metazoa; phylum Chordata; class Mammalia; order Rodentia; family Muridae; genus Rhynchomys; species Rhynchomys soricoides. The sequence goes on from JADRCH010006751.1 coordinate 95,560, forward strand.
AGGAAGAGTTTTCCTCTGCCCTCTTGCCCCTCACTAACTGAGGCAGTCTAGAAATCTGACCCCAGGGTCATGAGAGTGGGACCATTAGCAGCGACCACATCAAATAGACAACTGACATTCATCTTCACAGTTCTAACCATTGTCAACTTCATAAACAAGCACATAACTTTAAATCATAACTATCTAATCTCTGTCTCTAAAATTTCAATTTCATCTCATTATGAAAACTACAATCATGTTTCAAAGACCCCATTAGACCTTAATAATTCCAAGAGTTTAAAAGTCTGCATTCTAATGTCTTAACCATGAGCTCCTATAGGAAAAAAAAAAAAACAAGTTACATGCTTCCAACATACAATGGCCCAGAATAAACACTGACATTCCAACATGGAAGAATCAGGGCATAGCAAGGAGTGCTCAGACTACAGCAAGACAAACTCCATCATCACAAATTCTGAAGCTTCATGTCCATCCATGGAGTTCCTGGTATCATTTACTGGACTCCAAATGACTTAGATAGCTCCTCCTTTCCAGTTCTATAAATGAAGCACACATAGCCTTTCTGTTAGGCCTTGACTCTACTCTTTCCTAAAACTTTATTTAGCAGAAATAATGTGGTTCTGGCTTCTCCAACATCCTAGGATTTACAAAAGCTGTTGTCCGTGTGTGTGGAATATGTTCTTCTAGTTGGGCTGCCTTGTCTGGCCTCAGTGGGAGAGGACCCACCTAGCCTCATAGAGATTTGAAGGATCACAGTGGGGGAAATGCAGGGAGGTCCCACCCACTCACAGGAAAAGAGGATGATGGGAGGATTTTGAGAAGGGGTGACTGGGAGAGGGCACTGAGCAGGATGTAAAATGAATAAGTAACATTAATAATAATAAGTTAATAAATAAAAATACAAAGTTTCCAGTATATGTTCTCATAGAGGAAGCCATTACTACATCCTGTGATCTTATAACTCTGGAGGCCGAGGCAAAAGAAATTAGAATTCAAAATCATCCTAGACCATACACCCAGACTCTGAAAAACAACAGCCACAACAACAAGAAAACCAGGTGTTATACAAGAGGGTGGTGAGGTTTACTTCCTCTCCTGTTTCAAGGAAGGCAGCAATAAGCTCACCACAGACACCAGTAGAATCCAACTCTCAGCAGAGGAAGAAGGTATTGTTTCATGGCAATAAAGTTGATGAGTAGCAGGTGGTAGGGAAGTAGGTGTTATTCAAACCTCAAATACACATGCCCCTCCCACCTGCAACAGTTGGGAGAACTAACCCTGGGATCATGAGAGTGGGTGAGCCTCTGCCCCTCACTAGCTGCAGCACTCAGGAGAGCCGGCCCTGTGCTTTGCCTGGGAATCACAGTAGTGCCAGCCCTGGTCAAGGGAATTGATGAGCCATCCATGAGTACAGAGCAAGGAGAACTGGCACAGACACTCATCTGCAGTGAGGTGGCATGGGCAGGTAATAGGGAGATGTCCTCTGCCCTCTCAAACCTCATCAGTGGAGAAGTTCCAGAAAGCTGGCCCTGGGGTCATGGGTAGAGGCCCATTAGCAGAGATCACATCAAGTTAACAAGTGATATTCATCTTCACAGTTCTAACCACTGTCACCTTCACACCCAAGCACATCCTTTAAGTCACTATTTTTCACTTCCTGTCTCTAAAATTTCAGTTTCATCTCATCATGAAAGACACAATCTGGTTTCAAACGCCCCATTAAAGGTTAATAAAAATCCACCTCTAAACAGAGACTGAAGGTAATGTCTTAACTATCAGCTCCTAAGAAATAAAAAGCAAGTTACATACTTCCAACATACAATGGCATAGTATAAACACTGGGATTACAAAATGGAAGAATCAGAGAAGAACAAGGAATGCTCAGACCACAGCAAGACAAAACACCATCATAAACACAAAATTCTGCAGTTTTGTGTTGAGCTATGGAGTTCATAATGCCATTCACTGGACCCCAAACATGTATGTACCTACACCCCTCCAGTTCTACACATGAAGCACACATAGCCTCTATTTCTCAGGCCACCTCTCTACTCTTTTCCTACAACTCTCTTCAGCAGTAAAAATTGTGATTCTGACATTTCTACATCCTAGGATTTCCATTGCCTCTTAGGCTTGCATTTCAAAGGTTCATAGAATGACCTGTCAGGATGTCCTTGCAGGGTCTTTGACTGAGAAACACTGCCTGGCCTCAGCTGCTATTTGAGGCTGTGCATCCTAACTGAATGAACCCCCTCAGTGTAGCATCTTTCAAGCATAAAAAATATAGGGATGACACAGTCAAGAGCTACTGACAGCTTTGAGATGTGGCCACACTGATAGCTGTATGATGTGCTGACCATAGGGAAACACTTGAGTATTTTTGGAACAGAGAAAACCATTAGCTAAGGCTTTCTGCCTTTAAATGAATTTGACTCTTCACAAGACGAAGTCTGTAGAGTGAGATTTTGCCCTCAAGACACCTTTCCTATTGCTGCAGTACAATGGAGCTTTCCCTTCTGTGATGATGATCTCTTTAACAATTACAGATGATTTTGAAGAATCATTCAGAATGTTTTTCTGTCAAGAAACTTCTCCTGCCAAACTAGCCCCTTATACTCACTCACATTCAGGGTGTTAACACAATGAATCTATATTCTTGAACAAACTGTAGCATGAATAGATTTTTTCCATTTAAATTTCCCAATAAAAACCTTTCTACTCTGCATAACCTCATGAATGGTCTCCACTGCCTCTCTCAGCATACTTGGCTTTCCTGCTTTCAACAAAAAGTCACCATAGGCTCTGTTCTCGGGATAGTAGAGTATTTCCAGCCCTAAGTATCAACTTTTTCAATATTCTATCCACAAACAGTTCCAAAGGCCTTAGAACCACTTGATCTGGCTATTTTACAGCAACAGCCCAACTCCAGGTATCAACTTTCTGTCCAGGTTACTTTACTCTTAACTCAAGAAAAAATATCTGACCAAAGAAACTTAGAAGAAAATAAATTTATTTTACCTCACAGTTCAAAGTTATAGTCAGTTCATCATGACACACCAGTCTGACAAGATGGAGGTGGAGCACCTGGTAAACTTGCACTAACAAATAGGGAGCTGAAATAGTGAATGCTTATGCTCACGTGACCTCCATTTAACACAGTCCTGGATCCTAGTCCATGGAATAATGTTACCCACTTGGGTTAGATCTTCCCATATCAATTACCTGAATCAGGATAATCTTCTATTATGCCCCAAGCCTAGATACTAGGTGATACTAGATTTCATTCAGTTCACATTTAAAATTAGCCATTGCACGGATCCATATAGCTTGTCTTCAGTGGACAAAGATTCCCTGGGTTGCATTCATAGCAGCAAAACTCTGTCCTGCAACAAAGACTTCAGTGGACACTGAAAAATCCCAAAACAATGAGGTCAGTGATGGCAGCACCTTGCTGAACCTGTGGACTGTCAGGATTCTGGCAGTAGCCTCTGAGACTCTATTCTTTAGAGCATTCATGGATGAGACCATCATGTGCCTCCACTTCACTGTGAATATTCATGCAACAGGTATCGAGGGATGAAGTCAACGCTGTCACCCAATGACAGGCAGTATGCGTGAGTTACCACTGGAAGCAAGTCACATTTACCTTCTTGTGGCATCATGAAATTATAGTGAGAAAACAGTAGATAGTTCTGTACTATTGTCACTGAAAGTTAATTATTAAATCTTAAATTTTAGTCGGTTTTTCTCATAAACATCAAAAATAAATACAAACGAAATAGAAATCATAGTCAAGGCAGGTTACAGAAGTAAAATTTTATTGGGGCTTACAGTTTCAGAGGATGATTCAAAGACCTTCATGGGAAGGAGCATGGCAGCAAGCAGGCAAGCATTCACTGGAGCTTACAGCAATAGCTGAGAGCTTACATTTTGATGGGAGAGGAAGAAAACTGATAATGGTGTGGGCTATTCAAACTTCGAAGCCCACCAATGACACAGCTCCTACAACAAGGGAATACCTCCTAATCCTTCCCAAGCAGTTCCAACAAATAGAGCAGATCATTCTCATTCAAAACACCACAATCATTCTAAATTATTGGGTACTAGATTCCTAGCCCTACATGGATGAATGGAAATACTAACCTACATTCCTTGAATCTCTTCTTTCACAGAAAAAAAGGTCGACAGCTCCTTGTTCCATGTTGCCCACTTTCAAGAACATGGGCTGGTCCTAGAAATGCCAGCAAGGGTGGAACATCATTATGCAGTACTGGAAAACCCAAGCTTCTCCCCAATGGGAGTTCTACTGAAAATGATTCCTGCTGTTGGACACTTCATCCCCATCACTTCCATTACACTGATCTACTATCACCTCTATCTCGAGGACGTCACCTTTCACCTTTACCTGGTCCCCAATGACTGCACTATTCGGAAGGTGATACTGAAGACCACAAATGTGGGGCCATGGTGGGCAAACAGAAAATTTGAGTTATAGCTAGTGAGCCCCTTGGAGAGATTCTGAACTGAGAGTTAGGATGTATTTCTATATGGGGACCCTGGTGTCCCTATACCATTCTGCCTTCTTCTTGACCACCCCTTTACCCGCACACCAGAGTCTCACTCAACTGTCTTTGATGCCAATTTACTAATCCCCAAACAGCCTCTATAGCATCTTTCCACCCACCAGAAGGATGAAAATGCTCTATGTACAACCTATAGCAACTCCCTTCTTCTGTGGCAATTACCCTGTTCCCAAAATGAACATGAACAGGGTCAATAATCCAAATATCAGTGTGTCAGAATGCAAGGTAGAATGGGGCTTATGAGGTGTTATCATCCTATCCCACAAAATGTACTGATCAAGCACCTCACTTTATTCAGATCAGATGTTGTATCCCAGAAATCTAAATAAATCACTGTCTGTAATGTTCCCTAGGCCATTGATGAGGAAGAAATGAAGTTTCAGTTTGTGCGCATAAACAAGCCACCCCCAGTAGATGCTCTTTATGTTGGTTCCCGCTATATTGTGTCTGGCTCCAAAGAGGTGGAAATTATCCCAAAGGTGAGCATCCAAGTATTTCTGATGCCAGGCTTGGGAAACTTGTGGGTCTAGTTACAAGGTTTTGTAGAAAACTGATGTTGGGGAGAAAGCAATTAGGATTTGGGATGAACAAAAATATATCAAAGTTAGGTTGAAATTCATTTAAGGAACCCAACAAGCATGCAGACTAGACCTTGGGACTAGAGGAATTCTATTCAATATACCACAGAGAAGGTTTCAGCTAAACATGGAGAGAAGCCCAGGCTGAGGATTTGTGGGCAGGGCTTTCAGAATGAGGTCTCACTCATCTCTGGCTGTCATGGTTTGAATCTCAAATGTCTCCTACAGGTGTAAATGTTTAAACAGTAAATGTTGGTCTTTGGACAGTGGTAGTATTTGGGGAATTCATAGAATCAAATCTGTGAGGCCTGGCTGTCAGAAGCAAGCCCTATGTGGCAAGGCTTGAGGCTTATAGCCAGGCCCTGCTCCCACCTCTGACTGTTCATTCCTCATCCTCTGGGACATAACAGGTTATGCCACAAGTTTTTCTGCTAAGAAAGGAGCCCCAACTTCGATGCATTCTCCACCATGAAACTAAACAACATAAACATTTCCTTAAGATGTATCCTGTCTGGTTTTGTCAGAATAATGAGAAAAGAAGCAGGATGCTGGGTCCCAGCTGAGTCCTCAGCCTTCCTAGTAAATATGCATGTTCAAAGGTCACCTCAGTGCAAAAGATAGTCAGTGTCTAATGTGGTGTGCAAGATCAGGAGATTATGAGGTTGTGGAAAGCCTTCATTTGCATGAGTAGAGGCTTCTCACACAATCCTCCCTCCCTTGTTACTCCCCCCTCTGTCTTTGTCTCTCTCTGTCTCTCTCTGTCTCTCTCTGTTTCTCTCTGTGTGTCTCTGTCTCTCTCT